>JBAKBP010008345.1:0-92153 GCA_037953745.1 Lithodes maja
GCTTTATTGTGGTCGGCGGGGAGGGTTCTGTGGGGGCACTCGGTTATGGCCTTGGAATTGCTCGGGGCCTTGGGGCTGTTCGGCCAGGCAGCTTGGGGAACAACAACAACAACATAAGGCTACCTCTTCAAACGCCCATAAGCGCAGTTTGAAACTACCGCCGCAGAGCTCAGAGGAACCTTCATCATAAGCACACGCTAAATCACTCGCTAAATCACTCATGGTTCGTCTTTATGATTGGGTTCTCACTACGAAAAAACTTCGTAACAAATAAAAGATAAAAATAAAATGAGAATTACTATTCATAAGCTTTCCATATTCCGTGGATGTACTTTTGTGGATTCTTGGACCAGACGCTGGCTAGCGCATCTATCCACCTTCACTGACATATCAAGTACTGTATATCAAAATCCTTAATACATCAACGAATGGGAAGGGGATGGTCGGAAGGGCCCCAGTCGTCAATGATTACGGGGCCACTACTAAATATTAGGTTTTCTTTATCTCCTTGCAGGAGTCAAACCTATAATTTATTAGTAATTTATTAATCCATCATTGACAATTATGCCTGATATCTAAAATTGGAGGGGGACATTCGTAATCATATCATAACCATTGCAAATAGAATAGGCAGATAATCAAACAACCACATAGTATTCTTACTTTGTAAAAACTATATATTTATGTATAAACTTTATCTATCTATCTATCTATCTATATGCTCTGGCCCAATCCCCATTTTGGGGGTAGCCGACTCAAGACAGAGCAAGAACAGGGAAAACACAAAAACAACATAAAACAAAACAAAAAAACAAAAAAAATAAACACAGATAAAACGCACAAACTCACACACATCCAGGTCACCCAGGAGAAGACCCAGAGACCAGGGTTACCAAGGTCGCTCCAGCACTCCCCCAGCCCCTGACCACCCGGAGAGGTTCCGATCTCGGCAGGCAGACATGCAGCGGAGCCAAAGCCACAAGCCCTCCCACCACACTTCCAGGCACACCCTTCATATTAATCGTCCCCCCGGGCCAGGCGCCTGATGGACTATTATCTAGTCGAACTTGCGCCCGACCCCTTACTCCAAATGACCACGTGTTCACTCAACTATTCACAAGCATTCTCCATTCACTCCTGTCCACCACTACTTCCCCTGCCTGATCTATAGTCATTCCTCTATCATCCAAAGCCTTTCTTACACAGTCTCTCCATCTCAATGGGGGTCTTCCTGCCCTTCTATCTCCCCTTGTACCTGACTCACATATTCTCTTTGTAAGCCTTTCATCTCCCATTCGTTCAACATGACCATACCAGCTCAGCACCCTTCTGTCCACTCTAGCTGACAAATGTTCCTGCTGCCCCACTCTCCTACGTATCTCTTCATTCCTCAATCTGTCTCTACGAGTAACTCCACACATACTCCTCAAGCAGCTCATCTCCATCACATCCAGCCCTCTTTTCTCCTTTTTCTTCAGAGCCCATGTCTCAGCCCCATACATCACTGTTGGCACAACAATTCCTTGATACAGTGCACTTTTTACTTTCACTCCGAGATTTCTCGTCTTCCACATACTTCCCATTGCTCCGAAAACCTTCCTTCCTTCACACACTCTCTGTTTTACCTCCACTTCCATACCTCCACTCCTGCTTATCGTTCCTCCTAGATATTTAAAACACTCTACTTGTTCCAATATTTCCCCATCCAGCCTCACATCTAGATTCACCCTATGCTCTCCCCTATTACACACCATTACTTTACTTTTATTGACGTTCACCTTCAGTTTCCTCCTTCCACAAACCACACCAAACTCTTTGACTGCCCGCTGCAGTTTCTCATCAGAATCCGCCACCAACTTTAAACAACAACTTAAACTTTAATACAACATATATAAAGGGGTACAAGCAGGGGCGTGCTTAAAGAAGCCTGCTTGAGGAAAAAAGGTAACTATGAGAATCTGATTACAGATCTGAAAGTTAAAGGCACCCCACTTAAAGTAAGTGGTGAAAAATAAAACTTTATGTTTACATGTGCACATATAAACCCCATTATTCTAATGTGTATATTCCTTAAAATTAGACATAAAAATTGAATAAATTCTTGTACTATCGCAGATGTACTTACTAAAATGCTACTCGTAGTTGCAACTACCGAGAACTCTTAAAATTAAATTGCTTCAACAGTGTATCCCACTGAAAGAAACCATTGTTGTACTACTGTACCTCAACATTTCCCATAGGCATTACTACAGAGAAATTTTAATCACAACACTTATACATTGTATCACAGCTCGTATACTCTGTACATATCCTCCGGCGGGGTCTAGAGTGTCTTATGTTTCACCGACTGCACCCCCCCCCCCCCCTCTTTCTTAACCTAAACAAATAGTGACTTAGAGACCCATCTAGACCCTTTGCCATAACGTTATACATGGCATTGATGGTTTGTCTAGTGCTACCTACAGGTATCGATTAAAAAAAGTATGATTTGAAGCCCATAGTTCGGTAGTAGCTATGTCTTCAACAGAAAAATTCTTTAGAAAACGTAAAGATACTGTACTGCCATTTGCGTAAATCGTGGGCCCTACCCACTACGCCGGGATTACTCTCTTTAATGACTTCTACTAGCAGAGAAGCCATTTTTACGTTTCATTAATCTTTTACCTGTACTCGATACCCATAAAGCACCTTGCTGGTTAAGAGGTGCCACTCTCATATATTTGGTTAAAGCTTGTACAGGACACAAATTATGGTGCACTTTACCCCGTTTCAACGCCGGCACCGTGAATTCTGAGAAAACATGTTCACTGAGCTCATTCTTGGCGATGAACCCTGGGGAAGGAGCAATATGAATGCAATCATTTAGTCTACCGCATCTTATGCAAGTAGGGGTGTTGCTCATCGCCGCCAGCTCAGACACCCTGTTACCAGTTGCCAAAGCCATAAGGAACACAGCCTCTTTTTAATAGCAATTCAAAATCCGCCGTATTCTGATACAGACGGGAATGAAGCAAAGATAACGCTTTGTCAAGAGACCAGGTAGGCATGAGCTGACGGGGAGGTGGGCGGAGTTTGAAGCATGCTCTCATGAAACCTGTTTCTTCCGCTTGTGGTATGGTTAGACCTGTAAGGTCAAAGAATGGCACCCTGATAGCTGTTAAGTGATTATCTAGAGTCACTACAGATAGACGTTGCTGTTCAAACAAATAGTTTAAAGAATTAAAAACTAATACCACCGAAGGTACTGTCTGTTCTGTTCTAACTATCCAAGAAGTAAAGGACTGCCAATGAGATTGATATTGCCTCTTGGTAGATTGTGTGTACTGAGAGGGCATGGCGAGCAAGGGTTTAAGAGTCAATATTAACAAAACCAAGGTTATGCATTGTAGTTTGAGACGAGGCAATGTGGAAAAGAGCGGTGCATACCCATGTGCAGTGTGTGGAAAGGGAGTGGGCGTTAACTCAATTCAATGTAGCATCTGTCGATGTTGGGTACACCATGGGAGTAAGCGCTGTAGTAGAATAAAGGGGCCCCTGCCGAAGGATAAGTCAGAAATAGAGAAATTTGAGTGCGTAGTGTGCAAAGGCGAGCTTGTGTTAAGTGATGATCCTGTGGCTGTGAATTTTGGAAATGAGTCTTTGGAGCTGGTGAACAAGTTTTGTTATCTATCTATCTATCTATCTATATGCTCAGGCCCAATCCCCATTTTGGGGGTAGCCGACTCAAGACAGAGCAAGAACAGGGAAAACACAAAAACAACATAAAACAAAAAATAAACACAGATAAAAAACACAAACTCACACACATCCAGGTCACCCAGGAGAAGACCCAGAGACCAGGTTTGACTGAAAGCCCCAACCTATCGTCCCTGACGCATCCGTGTCCACCCATACCGTCGGCGGAGGAGAGGTCCATGACATGACTGAGTGCAACATTTCCCTCTTCGCCCAAACCGCTAGTAAGCTGTGTAATAATGTTGGGATAGGCCATAATATTCCCGCCGGTAATAGTGGGAAATATTTGTTGCCCTCCAAGATTAAATGTTTGACTTTCAACCGGCCCAACTTCACAGTTAGTTGAACCCAGTTGAGAGAACCGACTAGAGATTCCCAAAGTCTCCGTGCCGTGAATTTAAGGGGAGGTGTGGTGGAGTGGTCTTGCCACTGGCCTGGTAATCCAAAGGTCCCGGGTTCAAATCCCGATGTATCAATGGGAAGATATTATTGGGATGGAATTTGTGCTGTACCTAGTATCAGTGCATTACCACAAGCCCACCGAAACGTCAATAAAATACCCTCATTGTTCCCTGATTAAATAGCACTGTATGAATATTCCCATATTCAAAATATGCTATAGGGGTGCAATGCCTGGTGAGTTATCTGCTCAACAGGTGGCGTTGTGTGTGTGTAAGTGTGAGAGTCCGAGTGTAGGGGTTGAGACAGTGAAGCACGGGAACGAGATGGCTTCAGAGATGGGGTCGTTTCGGGCCATGAGTGAGCATTGTGCCTCATGTGAAGGCAAGATGGCAGGTGCTCGTTGTACTCTACGTGCTTCACATGTCTCACTCCCTAGACTGGAACAAGACCTCACAGGCTTCACTGTTGATTGTAAAGCGGTGAATGTTAAGGCTCTCAGCCTATGCCCGAGAGGAAGTAAGTTGGAATATAGAAAAAAAAAAAAAAAAAAAAAAAGTCAGACTGTGGAGAAATATAATTTTTTTTTTGCGAAATCTGTTTCGATTGTCCACACTCTGACTCAGAGTGAGAGATGCTGTGTCCCCGACCAGCCCTATCCACTGAAATACTCGTGAGGGAACAAGGTTTGACTTTACTAAGTTGACCTTGAATCCTAGAGATTTGACATGGTTTAACGTAATGTTGACATGAGTGTTGCATGACATGATTTAACGTAATGTTGACATGAGTGTTGCATAACTTTTCTGTCTCTGCCACCACCACCAGCCAGTCGTCCAGATACCACAAGATCCTGATCCCTTGTTCTAACATGGGCATCAGGGCTTGCCGGGACTTTGTTTGAATGCTTGTGCCATATTGAAAACAGTCTTCCAAACTGCTGGTGATATCAAAGAAGGAGTTAGAACTGGAGACAGAACTACTTGGCTTGCAATGCGGTCAGGAAGTTTCTTCACTAAGAACATCCTCAGATCCTGCCTTGCTCGAACTGCCTCTTAATAAGGCCGGCCGAATATCTCCTAAAGACTGAATGGAAGTTTGGAGAAGCAAGCGCCGGGAAAGTTCAACGGCTTTCCTGACTTCCGCAGCTTCAATCGCCTGAGACGAGCGTACCATATACTTTGTTACTTGCTGGGTAACAATATATTGCGAAAACAGTCTAAACGCTTTTCCTCTTAACCTAAACTCGCGGTCTAGGTGAGCTGGGGAAGGCGTGCTAAAAGGATCTTTTAATTCGCACAAATTGATTTTAGGGGCAGCCAAGAAATCAAACAAAGCAGAGGGGACTCCTCCAGCACCAAAAACTGGAAGAGAGAACCAAGAATGGTTTTCTTGAGGGATGTGGTGAGAAGATTTTGAAGTGAAAGTAGTGGCAACATTTTGAGCCTCTGTTTCCCATTCCACCCAAGGTCCCGTACCCAACTGCCCCACCTGCAAGACTGGATTAGAGGCTGAGTCTGTGATCGGAAACATATCCAACTCAGGCGTCAAAGCAGAAAGTGCCTTGATGTCGTTAAAGCCATCATTCTTATTCCAGTCAGAAAATAGCTTTGAAGCTAAGGCAGGGGGTAGGGCTGGTGTTGATGCATACACCAAAAAGTCATGATTATAATAACTTGGGAATGGCCTTAATAGAAACATCCAAAACCTTTCCTTGACTATCCAAAGCTCTGAGTTTTCTAGACTTATTGCCTTGGATTACCCACGCATGTGGTACAGGGAGCTCCCCCGACATTATAGGTTTGACTCCTGCAAGGAGATAAAGAAAACCTAATATTTAGCAGTGGCCCCGTAATCATTGACTATTGCCTTGGATTACCCACTCATGTGGTACAGGGAGCTCCCCCGACCTAGTAGCTTATGCTGCCTCAGGCCTAGTTGGGAACAATGCTACCCATGACTCATCAGGCCCGTATAAAAGGGGCATAGCTCCTTTTTTCGACTGGTGCCTTTTCTAAAAGGGGGGGGGAGTTATGTCTGAGATGACTCGCACATTGGAAGTAGTGAGAGCTGCTGTGCCTGGCACATTGGAAATTGGATCTGACACAAGAGGAGGGTTAGGTATTTTAGCTAAAGCAATGGATGGAGCCAGAGGTCGCACATTCGTCGACGTCGCGGGAGCTCCCATACCAAATGTAGGAGTTTCCGGCATAGGGCCAAAGAACTTATTAAGTGCATTTAATAGTAATCCATCAAACTCTTCTGTAGTTATATACATAGCAGATGACGAACTCCGTGGAGATTCGACAGTACCCTGAGAGTCGTCTAGAAGGTGACTCGACTCTTCAACTTTCATTTCTGAGACCAGAGAACGCCGTTCTTCATCCCTTAAGTCTGGCCTATCATGGGAAGATCCCGCCGAAGCCGGGACCTCCACATGCCGCCATGTTAAATCTGGGATAGAAGATGGTACATCGGCATCCCGGTGGACGTCAGCCACTACTTGAGTCACAAAAGGATGTGCTCCGTCCTGCCAGGGCTGTGAGTATCGCCATACACCTTGGCTGTGGCTGTCACTCGCTTGCGAGCTTGGTATACTCTCTAATTGGGAGCCCTCACCCGAGCACCCTAGAGGTTTATAGTTTCTGTAAGATACTACTAAATCTGAGGCTGACACACGTGACCTGGTAGAAAAGCATGAATATCAGGTGATGAAATGTCCGCCGGGGCATCCTCCAACACATTCTCTGACTCCACCCCTGACCTGTCAGATTGGACGTTAGACTTGGTGGGGGTAGAGGTAGAAAGCGGGGTACCAGGCTCCGGCGATAGCCGTGAGTCCTTTCGCACCGGAGGATCCCTTTTGGAAGATTTATGACTCCTACTTGACTTATGCTTAGTACTAGTAAGGTCTTTAGGTCCCCCACTCTCTTCCTTTTCTTCTTCTTTGAAGGTGAAGCAGAGTGGCCCGAAGCTGTCACCTGCTTCCACAGGGGTGACCTTGATGTGGACCTCGTCGCCGTTGCCGATGGTGACGGTGAGCGAGGCCTCTTAGATTTGCCGGGGGAGGGTGTGGCAACCTGTCCCCGCCCAGACTCTGAGGTCTTACGTGCACGTATCTTACACTGAGGGGGGGGGGGGCATGTTTGATAATTAGAAGCTCGCAAAGCTCAAGGTTATCACATTGCAATGCTTTATGTGCTACATTCGTTGAATAAGTAGCGAGAAGTTGGTTCACTTCTTGCAAAGCCACCGCCGCAGTGTTATCCTTTTGAATTAAAACTTTAACACTTAAGAGGTTACAAATAGTGCAATTCTTTGTCACCCATATCCCCCGTGACCGATCTATGCATTTAACACATTTAATGCAAAGCTTGTGAGCAAAAATAGGGAGACCTGAGCATAATGGCGTTGAACATAAAGCAATGAGAGGTTCAAGTGCCGACATGACAGAGACAGGGGGAAATCTACTCCACCCCCGGGATCTACCTGATCACCTGGCGCAACGCCGGTACTCCGCCCTGGAAAGAGAAAATTTCCAGGAATTAATGCTTATAAGGTTACCCCAAAAAGGTACAAAAACATGTGTCACAAAACCGCTGGTCAACGAACCGTAGCCCTCAACCACTACTTTTTGTTTTCCTTTAGTTTCATATTAAAGATTTCAGCATATCTTTACCTGTCCAAAAGATTTAAGCATATATTCTGAATCGTCATAAAGATGAAGCATATCTTTATTAAAGATGGAGTCTTTCAAGTATCCCTTTACACTTGAAAGACTAGTAAGATTCAGGCATCTTTTTATCCCATAAAAAGTCTAAGCCTATCTTAATTTCTAATCCGACTTCTCCCAGAAGCCCTCATAGATCGCCGTCTTGAAGGCCGTGATACCCTATTGTATCAATCAATCGTTTGGCAAACCATAGCGAATTGCAAATCCGTTAATATAACCACCCGAAGGTACAACCGCCGGGTTTTATATTCAATGTCAAACCAATTGTACCTGCCCCAGACCTCTTTGTAAAAAGGTCGCCGGGAGGGCAAGAGCAAACAAACAAACAGCATTCTTTCAATGATGCCTGATCACAGGCTCGACCACAGAAAGCGCAGTTTCTGATGAGCCCTCAAGCTACCAAACTCGCCGGGGTAACTTACCTATTTTAGCCATCCTGACTAAAACTCGGTAAACAAAACGGCTTTCTCGGAGCAATCGAGAAAAACCGCCGGAAAGGCAACCCACACCAAACAGAACGCAGTCTGATAAACATAATCAGACCCACAGTCCGAAGCTCCTGGATCAGACAATCACAACTAATCCAGGACACACATGGCACATGAATGCATTTTTATTATAATAAACAATGAAAACACTTGCATATGTGAAAAAACTACGAGAGGCTGGCTAGGCCTGGTGAAAACAGAAAAAACACTTAATGACGTCGAAACACCATCGAAAAGCACTCCATCCCACCAAAACTGGAACAGCCGCCACATCAAAATCGTAGAAAACACCCGGGTATGGGTAACACTGACTCGGGACCCAGAAAGAACTCCACTAAGTGAAGAAAAAACACCAGGAACGTCAGTACAAATAACATAGGCTACTCCATCAGAAAGATAGCTAGAAGCCCGACATCACGTAGTTAAAGCCTCCTAACAAGCTAGGACTAAAGATGGCTAAACACGAAAAACAGTTTCAGAGCGTCCTCAACTCGGCCACGAGGGTCCGTCCGAAATAGACGCCCCAACAAAAACGACCCAAAATACACTTGTTCTGCGAGAAAACCACCCATGACACCCCTGCTCAGCTAATCCTAACCTTACTCAAGACATCCCAGAGTAAACAAATGAGAAAAAACTCACTAGGGATGCAAGAATGCGGAATCAAAGCAGAGCACTGTGGGAGACACGTCCGGGTGGGGTGAACGCAGAGCAAGGAAGGTGGATAGATGCGCTAGCCAGCGTCTGGTCCAAGAATCCACAAAAGTACATCCACGGAATATGGAAAGCTTATGAATAGGCTAGTTATTCTTATTTTATTTTTATTTTTTTATTTGTTACGAAGTTTTTTCGTAGTGAGAACCCAATCATAAAGACGAACCATGAGTGATTTAGCGTCTGCTTATGATGAAGGTTCCTCTGAGTTCTGCGGCGGTAGTTTCAAACTGCGCTTATGGGCGTTTGAAGAGGTAGCCTTATGTAATAGACATAATCGTCAATGATGGAGGGGCCACTAATAAATGTAATTATATAAAGAAATTACCGTATTTTAGCGATTTTGCCCTTCGGTTGCACGATCGTTGCAAGACAACCAGTGATCATAGAAGGATGGTTCGGGTGTCATTGGAAAGCTCAATTTACGCCCTTTCAGGGATACATACTGTACTTGTATTACGCTCTGGGTCTTGTTTATGCATGAAAAAGAGCACGGAAACAACCCCATTTATGGTAAAAAAAACCCCGCTGGGCGGCACAGTGAAATATACTCCACCACCCGCTCGTAAAGTGATAAAATGCTTGCAATCAAACTTTCAAGCAATTATAAAATGTAAATTGTACTTACCAACACCCACACCAGTATGTTCTTCATCAGGAACGTCTCCATTTTGCTCAACGGTCTGTGCAACATCAACCACAACATTTGCGACACGCAAATTATGCTTGGGGTGAAAGCCTATGATTGGCATATTTTCGTCTTCCGAGTCATCCACACTATCAAAACTCTCACCTAGACCTTCCATGGTTTCATTCAACAGCCTATTAGAAAGTTCTGAAGAGTTCAGCATGATATCTAGTTCCTGGGCGGTGAGCCGGGCGTGATGAGTAGGGTGGCGCGACGCACTAGGGGTGGCGGCCACCGAATCGGACACGGGCAAATCTTGACCTTCCATTACGGCTGCTTGAGGGTTACTGAGTCATGGTGACGCAGTGGGGATGTGTGGGTGGGACCTTGTAGTACACCGCCTGACCACCAGGTTTCACTTTCCACCTAAATTAGGGCGGGAATACGCCCACAGACTTAAGGTGGGCCCCGCCATTTAGTCCAATTATCTCGATTCGTAATTAAGTCGGGCCCCGATCTTTAAGGGTTAAAACTCCTTTGTGCCTAAATGTTCTTTTCATAACATTTGTTCTGGCTATGGGAATATGTAGTTTATGACTGCCTGTTTAAATGTTGATGTATGTTTGCATTTGATGGAAACATATCTCTAAAGAAGCTTGGAGTAAGATTTTTCATTATCATAAACATAAGTTTAGCTACTGAAGAAACAATTTTTGTTAAATGGTAATATCTTTAAGAATTTAAATAATGGTGCTGAATTTTCTCTGCAATGAGCTGATTTATCTTTCCATTCACATATGCATAGCCTACGTGAGTTGCAGTTGGGATGTGTGTACATGCTTAGATTGATATGCAGGATTCGAAGTTGCATAATAAATCGTAGGCAGTGTCCACCAACCTTTAACCCGTACAGCCCCAGCGACGCGTCGGCGATGTATGTAACGCACAGCCCCAGAGACGCGCCTGGCGCGTCACCCTAATTGCGCCGACTGTAACCTCAGGTGTAGCCACTCAAGAGGGCTCAGATTTGTATGGGAACTGTGTACGTATCCCACGCAACCGTGCCGATGGTTGAAAACTCTCAAAGTCCACGTGCGTGCGCGTGAGCGCGCAATAACCTGTTTTTTGGGGGTAATTGCCTTCAATTTTTTACTCTTGTAAAATACGTTTTCGGGGGCTCTGTAGCTTTTTGAGCGGTTTTTCGTGGTTTTTCCTTCATTCCTAACCCATTCGCTATTGTTTCTGGAATAAAACCATTTTTTGAAAACCGGCCGGGTTCTGGTGAACAAACATTACAAAACTAGCCGGGGCTCCACGGGTTAACTGTCTTCGTGGTGCGATGTATAAGGTGTTGATTTTCGGTGTGAGCATCCTGGGTTCGAATCCACGGACTGCCACATGTGTTTGTAAATTTCATTAATCGATTTTAGGAGTATGGTTGGTTGTTGGAAGGAACATAATAATTAATAATTCTTACTATTCATATTTTATAAAATTAGTATAGGTTTAATAGGTTTAATTCGCTTGCATTACCCCAAACTTCTACCCATAGGTAATATAAGGGTATACAAAAGAATTATACAATGTCACTAAAGTTGATAACTGATATATAAATCTTTTTCAAAGAAATTATGAAAACCAGACTTTCCATGTGCATTCTATTTTATGACTGTTATACTGTATAGCATTCTACTGTTCTACAATCTAGTACTGTACCAATATAATAAATTTAAATCCTTATTGAAAATATTTAAAATTAACTATTATGAAAGACCACTGCATCATGTATTTTATTGAGTCTTTTATTGTCAAAGGCTATTGCTCAGTAATTAAGATGAGAAGCCAGTCTCTAGCAACTTAAAAAAGAATACTTCAGTATTATTCTTATCTGAATGCTAGTACCTGCTCTCTGATCCTCTGACAAGCCATCCTCAGATAGTGAGAAGAGAATTTCTTCAGATATATGATCTGTCTTTGATTACCATGGGTGAGAAGCACTTTGGTCACATTAGCCCTCCAGCCCCGGTTATGTATTACAGTATATATATATTCCTCGAAACCCGGGTGTTTTGGCCGAAAAACGTCTAGGCTAGGCTACCGTATATTCGTTAATCAGACTGCTTCCCGCATTCCCGCGCATCCCCAAGCGTAGCTGTGTTATTTACCTGTAGAATGGCATTAAGTAGAGCTCTCTAAGTCAACTGGGTGAGCTGTGATGATGATTTCATTGGAGATAACTTTATGGCCAAACCAGCCACTTTACACCACTTTTCGATACTGAACAACAACATACAGGCACACAAGAACAAGCGACGCTCTCCTTCTTGTGGCCGGAGATGCGGAGCGTCGGTCCAGCCGGCTGTTGTTTACATGCGTCGGACCGACGCCTCGCACAGCAAGCTCACAGGCTGTGACGTCATGGGTGCATAAGAGGCCTTCCGGGTACCTGTTACATGCTTTTTTATGGGCGTACAAGAGGGCATCCGGGAACCAAGGGTTAAAACCACTATTATAAATTACAGGATTTCACTCCCTCCATAGGCCTCACTTTAAAAAAAAAAAAAAAAAAGCTGTAGAGGCTCGCTTCGCTCATGTAATGTACTGTACACCCTATATGGTGGATTGTGTTCTTTTATTTCAAATTTTATTTTATTAAGCGTTATTTCCTCATAGCGATTTTGACTAGTTCCTTTGCATTTATTTGTGTCGTCCCATTTTTGGTTTGTTTATTTTGCAGGTTTTACATTATTATTTTTTATATATTTTTTTTTTTTAGCTTTAAAGGGGGTACAGAGATGCAAGTTTAACTTGAAGGGGGTCTATTGTATATTGACAGAAAAGTGTTAAATAAGCTGTATGAGAACCGTAAAGTGGCAGCAGCGACCCACAACATATATGCCTACCGTATCTTACCCCCGGAAGCCCCAGGTCTCTGCCAGGACTGTGAGGATGACGGGGAGGACCACGCAGGGGGAAGGATGCTTCATCTTCTACAGGTCAGACACATTTTGTAGTGTATTAGTAGTAATTGATTTAGTCCTTGATCACTTCTATAAAACTATCCATCTCTCTCTATTCTTTCATTCTCTTCATCAAATTTTTGTACCTCTCTTTCTCCCTATTGTTCTACCTTTTTCATTGCCTATTTAATCTCTTTTTCTTTCGCCACAGATTCTAGATGTAACGAATGTGCTAGTTGTGGTGTCTCGGTGGTACGGCGGGACCCACCTGGGCCCGGACCGCTTCAAACATATAAACAACGCGGCGCGACAAATCCTAGATGTCTGCGGGTACATCAAACCCATGACCACCCAGGAACGAGGTAAACAAAGAAAGAAAAAGTACTAGAAGGAAGTAGATGATAGATACATAGAGGTGGTTGTGTATGGGAACTCATTTAATAATTTGACAAATTAGATATACACTAATTCCTCACTTAAAGTTGTAGTTACGTTCCTGTAAAGCAAGACTTAAAGTAAAGCAACTTTAAGTGGAGTAACTTCAAGCGAGTTTTCACTGTTTTAATTTTCAGTTGTATCTTTTTAATAATATCATATCAACTTGTAAATTAATTATATTACCTAATCAACGAACAACGTACCGGGTAATATCAAGACAACTTAAATTGAGATGCCTATAAGTGAGGAATGCCTAGTTATGCACCATAATAGGAGGCATACTTTATTATGGTGCCCAGATAACTCAAAACTAATAGGCCATTTCAACCTGTGCCAATGCAACCAGTACTGTTAGATTAGGTTATGTTAAACTGTACACTCCCAGTTGACGGTAAATTGAGTCTTTTAGTAGCTGATTTTTCTATACTTAATGGAGGATTATAAAATTACTATGGCTCTGCATCTTATAAATATAAATTTTTCAAAATGATCAACATATTTCTCTATGAAATCATCGTTATAGCTTAGTACTTATGATAGGGACTCTGTAAATAACTGTCAGCTGAAAACAAACATACATACATACATACATACATAAAATTTTAAGACTGAGTGTTCCACACATAAGTGCAGTTTCAGTCTCTTGTCCTAATGGCGGCATTCCAGGCAACCCTGTTAAGGGCTGCTTCACTTGTCAAGTTCTTGGATTTGAGATCGGCGCGTATAGTCCGATCCCAGGTCTTCCTCGGTCCACCCCTTGGTGCAGCTCCCTCCACAATCACAGACCTGCATTTTTTCACCCAATTTTGTTCATCCATTCTCTCCACATGTCCATACCATCCCAGTCTACTTGTACGCATCACCTCGCTAATACTCTTTATACCTAAACGTCTCCTCAGCTCAACAGATTATATGTTAGTACTATAAATTGTCACATTTGGTTGGCCCTATTTGGTTTGGCACTGGTTGAGATCTGGTTGAAATGGTCTACTGGTTGAGTTGTCGGGGAACTCTTTGTTGACAATGATTTGCTTTTGGCTGCTTTTAAGATATATATAATGTCATCATCTGGAGGAAAGGGATAGGAGCATAGTAGAACATTTGAATGATTTGAAAATAATTATATAATTGTGCATGTTGAGTGAGAAAAGTATGTTATTCAGTACCACTATGTATATTCTGTTCATCTTATTGGGTGAGAAATTTAATTCCCTAGCAGTCAATTTCCTGATTCTTAATTTACCATTTGCGAGTTTCGAACTACAAGAGAGATTGAGGTGTGGATATTGATATTTAGCAGTAATGTAATGCAAAAATAATTATGGGATTTTGATGGATGGAATTATTGTTGAATTTGAATTACTGTAGTGTGCAGTACTTATATGTAATGTATACTACAAATATATTATAATGTTTATTTTATATAAACATGATATATACATCTTGAACTTCCTTATAGCCTTCCTTATAGTACTGTACTTACAAATTTCTTACAGTTTCTTACAGTAGATCCTCTGGAAAAGGCAAACTAGGCCTGTGTATCCAGCTCAGTTCCAGTACTTGCACTGCTGCGGTCATTCACGGTGTTGGCGGCGGCGGCAGCAGACGCAACATTTTTACTATTCCGTATTTTTGCTTTGTAATCAAACTTAAAATCTTGTCTTCCCCATGCTTTATCAAGATTACTTTCAAACTTCCTTACTGATTCGGAATCGACTACATACTGGGGCAGTGCGTTCCACTCATTTACCACTCTTATCACAAAATGAGTTCTTTGCCTTGCAAGTTGTTATTTTAAGAACAACAAACTACCATGTCTCTGCTTCATATATATAGGTTGTTTTCATAAGTACCAGTTTATAATGTTTTTTTTCCTATGTGTGTGAAGGAGACAAAAGGCAAAGCTGCCTGTATCAAGTGTCTCCCCCAAAATTGAAAAAGTAAGTCGCTATTGTACACTTTTGCCAGACCTATGAGAGTTCCGTATGGAGCTCAGTGTTCTGGTTAATCTGCTTTACATAACTAACTAACTAACTATTGTAAACTTTTTATATTGTATTTGTTTGTGTATTGGAAAGAAGTGTGGTGTGCTTCTATCGATCTATCTATTTACTCAGGCCCAATCCCCACTTTTCCTATTTTATTTTATTTTCGTGCTTGCCAGTTTATAATTTAATATTCATCAAGTCACAGCTCAGTAACCAAGATATACATGCTACTTTCTTGCCCACTTATAATGATCAGAGTATAAGATCGGTGAAGGTTAGAGAGCCTATAGTAACACTCTAGTGAAGGTGGATTTAAAAATAGATGAATATGACCTATCTATCTATCTATATACTGTACTCAGGCCCAATCCCCACTTTGCCTATTTTCTTTTCTTTTCCCCTACATAGCGATTTTGATATGTTTTGACTTTATATTGTCTTTGTCCCAGTTTTGGTTTGATTTTGTTTGCAAGTTTTACATTTTAATTAATATGAAAAAGTATTTGTGATATAGATGGGCATTGGTGCTCTTTTCCTCTATCATTCCCATTAATTTCCTTGAGAAGAGTCACCAAATGCGGAGATACATTTTGTAGCATGTGTAGACAGACTTAACCCATTAACTGCTATGTTCCTCTATCAATGTTTAATTGGCGGAATGCGATGTGCCTCAATGTGGCAAGAATTCCTAGTTAATATTTATCTAGAGGTAGGCTATAAAAACTTCATAGTTTCAGTAGTAAATTGATGACATTTTCAAATTTACAATCATCATTACCCAATTGACCCTACCAAGAATTCACCTGAGACCTCTGGTGGACGCTATGAAGTAGCACCAGAGCTACAACTGTCGACATCAACAATACCCAACACCTAGGATATACACAGTTTATCTCGATTTTTTGTGATTCTACATGTTTTTATTTTACAGTATACGAGACTACACTATGTGCTTATATAGTATAGTAATACAGTAAACTTCCGTTAATCCGACGACCGATAATTCGAATCTCCCAATAGTCCGAATTTTTCAATTTGAGGCCAAATCCGAATTCACCCAATAGTCCGAATTTTTGAATTTGAGGCCAAATCCGAATTCACCCAATAGTTCGCATTTTTGAATTTCCCGGCCGCGCGATAATTCAAAATATCGTCCCTCTAGCGGCCAGGCCGGGGTAAACTGTCTGCCGTTGTCGGTCTACCTGAAACGTTGTTTATCCCGTGTTTATCCTGTGATATAGTGACTTAGTGATGGGTCCCACAGCAAGTTCAGGTGCACGAGGGAGGAATGACAAGAACAAACATAAGAGGAAGCACGTAACTCTGTCCATAGCTGATAAATTGCGAGTGATAGCGATGGTAGAGAAAGGCAGTGATCGGCGTAAAGTTATGGAAACTTTTAATATCGGTGCCTCCACAGTTTCAAACATAGTGAAGGCAAAGGCTAACTTATCGAAGTTTGTTGCCTTTGGAAAGTCCAGTTACACGGGTGATGTGAGAAAGACAATGAAAAAACCAAAACATGAAAAACTTGACGAGGCAGTGCATAAGTGGTTTACGTCCAAGCGGGCTGAGGGCAAGCCTATCTCAGGGCTTATGATAATTGAAAAGGCCAAGCAATTCCTGTGTGATATGAATATGGAAGACGATATAAAATTCTCCGACGGCTGGTTGAGAAACTTTAAAATTAGGCATGGAATTAGGGTCCTAGATGTCGCCGGAGAAAAGAATTCTGCCGACAAAGAGGCCGCCGATCGGTTTGCACACATTTTTGCTACCATTGTTCATGACCACCAGCTGACCCCAGACCAAATCTTTAACGCAGACGAGACAGGGCTATATTGGCGCTGTTTGCCAACAAGGACATTAGCTGGTAGAGGAGAGAAGGCTGCGCCCGGATTCAAAATGAATAAAGAACGTCTCACAATCCTGCTGAGTGGGAATGCTTCCGGTAAATGTCGCAATCGTTTGTTTGTTATCGGCAAGGCTAAGAATCCCCGTGCTTTCAAGAACATGCGAGGGAAGTTGCCAGTGATCTATGATGCACAGAGCAATGCATGGATGACTGCCCAAGTATTCCATGATTGGTTCTTTAAGCACTTTGTTCCCGAAGTCAAGGCCTACTTCAAGTCGATTGGCCTTTCTGAGGACACCAAGGCTGTCCTATTCCTGGATAACTGCAGAGCACATCCCCCTGCCCACGAACTAGTGTCTGGAAACATCTTTGTCACCTACTTGCCCCCTAATGTGACTAGTCTGATACAACCAATGGACCAGAGTGTGTGCCAAAAGTTTAAGCAGAGCTACAAGTCCTCATTTGCCCGCAAGCTGATTAACTCTGATGCATCAGTAAAAACTTTCCAGTCAAGTTTTTCCATCAAGGATGCCATATATGATGCTGCCCTAGCCTGGAAGGATGTTTCGGAGGTAACCCTCAAGAAATGTTGGAACAAGCTGTATGCACAGGTTGATGACCCTGAAGAAGTTGAAGAAGATGAGCACGATTTCGAAGGCTTTCTTGGGCGTCGCAGGGAGGCAATCAACGAAATCCGAGGCCTGATGGATACCGTGCCCGTCAACGACCCCAAGAGGATGACTGAAGAGGATATTGAGGAGTGGGTTGATCTGGATGGTGACCTGCAGGGCGAGGAAGAGGTGACAGATGCAGAAATTATCCGGAGTGTTGTGGAGCCAGAATATGTTGAGGAGCACTCGTCTGAGGAAGAGGAAGAGGCAAATGACGATGGCAAAGTAACCTGGAAGGAAGCTGCTACCTATTTCGATGGTATGGTAAAATTTGTGGAACAGTCTAGCCAATATAATGCAAGTGAAACAATCGATTTCCACATCCTCCGTAATGAGTTCTATGCGAAAAGGGGCAGGGCAGTCAAGCAGGCAGACATCAGGGACCTGATGAAAAACATGCACCAACGGGGCCGCCGATCAGATGAACCAGACAACCCTAGACCTGCAACAATGCCTCTCACAGACGACTCGCGTACCAGCTCACCTGAACCTCTTACCACACCAGAACCTATGCCTCCTGCTGATTTTGAAGGCTGGGAGGACCTAGCATCCCCTGTGAAGGCCACTCCTGAGGTAGCCCCAGCCACCCCTGTGGTAGCTCCTGCCAGCCTAGCCACTCCTGAGGTAGCCCCAGCCGCCCCTGTGGTAGCTCCTGCCAGCCTAGCCACTCCTGAGGTAGCCCCAGCCGCCCCTGTGGTAGCCCCAGCCGCCCCTGTGGTAGCTCCTGCCAGCCTAGCCACTCCTGAGGTAGCCCTAGCCCTAGCTCCCCCTTCAGATATTGAAGGCTTGGAGGATATGGCTGTGGAGTAATAATCAGTGAAGTGTAGTAGATTTAAGGACCCCCCAAAAAATATAAAACCAGCAAAATACAAAAAAAAAATGTCTTTAAGTTCATTTTACATTAAAGTACACTTACAGTGCAGAGCAGTGATTATAAGTTACTAATATGGGGCTAGGGGGCTAGTGGCTGGTTGGGGGCTGGGTTGGGGCTGGTGCTGGGGGCTTATCTTCAATGCTACACATCTCTTCTCTTCATATAAGGTGAGTTAAAGTCATGATTAGTCATTATTATCATTATTATCATGCGTTTGTGTCTTGGTTTGGGTCTTCAAAAAAAAGTCGGGGGGGGGGGGGGTAACGTCCGATAATCCGAAAAAAACACTAATCCGAACGAGGGCCGGTCCGCTGCCCTTCGGATTAACGGAAGTTTACTGTACAAGGAAAGTCCATATGCAGCTGATAATGACTACAAACTTAATTATAACCTGATTAATTATCATAACAAAATAGGCGCGGAAATACCTGCTGACTTTGTATTATAAATATATGTTATTTATGAATATGGGTGAATTTAAGATATATAAAACAACAGTATGCATAGACCAAAGTATGTGTCAGTTACAGAAATTTTGATTAACTGCTTATAATAAAGAATTGTTGAAGGAGAGGGAGGGTGTATAGGTCCGCGATGTCGCCACTTTCCCACAATGCACCGCGGTAAACATCGCGTTCAGCGCCTTTATCGGCCACTGTAGGCATTAATTGTTAGGGAAAATTATCAGGAGGATGTGAGCTAAACTGTTTAACCACTGTTTAACCACACTGATGGGCTGGTCTATCAGAGTGAGAGCTGAGCAATCTCTGCCATACCCATAGCTTACTCTGACTGTTCCTTTTACTTACATATATTCTAGATCTCAAGTGACGGCGTCTCTTCCGTGGATTGACCTCCCAATCTACCAAGATTGGAAGCCAAAGCGTCACATTTTTCCCTTGCCCCTCAACTTTCTCTTCATAATTGCTGAGAGGCACAGGGCCCTGGGTGGGGCTTTGGTTTCCCGGGCGTGGCTTTGGTTTCCCGGGCGTTTCCGCACCCTCCTCAGATCCCCGCCATGGAGTGGCTTCGGTCACCCAGGCTTTATTGTGGTCGGCAGGGAGGGTTCTGTGGGGCGCTCGGTAATGGCCTTGGAATTGCTCGGGGCCTTGGGGCTGTTCGGCCAGGCAGCTTGGGGAACAACAACAACAACAACAACAACCACACTCTCTCTCTCTCTTTCTCTCTAGATAAACATTGATTAAGAATGTAAACAGAGAAACCGATCTGGGAGTAACAATATCGAGTAACCTAAAACCGAGTCAACAATGTTCAGAAGTTGTTAAGAAGGCAAACAAAATAATTGGCTTTATAGGCAGGTCATTTGAGCATAAATCCAAAGAAGTTATCCTAACCCTTTACAATTCCTTAGTCCGCCCTCTTCTGGAATACTGCGTTCAATCCTGGTGCCCTTATTACCAAAAAGATATAAACAAGCTAGAACGAGTTCAACGTAGAGTTACCAAAATGATACCTAGCCTAAAGAACAAACCATACGAAGAGCGTCTTAGAGAATTAAATCTATTTCCTTTAACCCAGCGCAGAAATTTCAGACATGGGCATGATTATGATTATTAATAAAACAAATCATAATCAAAGGCTGTGATTACATAATCATAATCAAATCATAATCAAAAGTTAAGCAACAGGTATAATCATAATCAAATCATAATCAAATATGAAGCTGCACCTTTAATCATAATCAAATCATAATCATATTTTTCTTCATAATAATCAATGATTAAAATGTGATTATTGTGATTATTTCATTGTATTTTCCATGTAGCAATTCTATTTCTCCTAAATAAATTAGCCAATTTCATATATATAATTTATGTTCCAGGTCCAAGCATGTTTGCAAAGCATGACACTAACTAACATGTTTGTACATGTTTGTCTCCCTTGATATATCAGTCAAAACTCCTCACTCCACTCCAGTCCCCAACACATAGCCTACCATATCATCATGGGGCCACCGATACTGGACCACTTTCATGGCAGCTCCAAGGCAGATCCTACTACTCAAGTGATTATACAGTAAACCCTCGCTATCTCGGACTAATTGGGGGGAGACCCAGTCCGAGATGACCGAAAATCCGAGATGTCCGAAGTCCGACTTATGTCCGACTTAAGAGAGGAAAATGTCCGAATTGGAAGAGGGAGTCCGAGCCACCAGAGAAAACGGAGACTTCCCTATCACTAACAACTTTGATTCAAGATAAATTACAGTATCTGTACAGTATCCAGCAGACATATATTATAAATATCACTTTCCTTCTCCATTTCACTGTCCTTCTCCACCTCACTGTAGCCTTAGATCTCGGAATTTGCCCTTAGATCTCGGAATTTTCCGAGATATATGACACCTGTCCGACAGACCATGTGGGCCCTCGGAGTATTCCCCTTACATCTCGGAATTTTCCGAGATATACGGCGAACTTTCCGAGAGGCCGATGCCAGTCCGAGTAGTCCGGGTTTCCGACTTCTAGAGGTCCGAGATAGCGAGGGTTTACTGTAATCATAATCTAATCATAATCAAGCAATAATAGAAAAAATCTAATCATAATCAAAAATACGTAAAGTGAAATAATCATAATCAAATCATAATCATAAAAAGGAAAAAACGAGTAATCATAATCTAATCATAATCAAAAATTATTCTGGATGATAATCAAAATCAAATCATAATAATTTTTTATAATCATGCACATGTCTGGCGCAGATTAAGAGGTGACTTAATTCAAGTGTTCAAAATCATCAAAGGCATCGACAATATGAACTGTAGTAAGTACTTCACTATCGACCAATCTAATTAAACGCGGGGAAACGGTTGCAAAATTATTGGTAAATCTTTTAACTCACACGAATCTAAGAATTTCTTCTTCAATCGAGTTGTCAACTTGTGGAATGGGCTTCCCCGAGACGTTATAGACTGCAGCACCGTTGATTCATTTAAACTCCGCTTAGACAAATATCTCGCATCAAACCGGCGACTGACTGCGTTTGTAAATGAATAACTTTATTTTATCCCCCCCTCAGTTACTAACCCATCTGTCCCCTACTAACTTCCTAATCCTGCCACGGACATTAGTTCCAGGGCAGTAGTTCCCTTTCCAATGTTCCCTTACCCACTCTAAACCACTGTTTGGACACTTGATCCTCAGTGTTTTGGAGGACAAGCAGCCTAGAAGGGTCACTAGACCTGTTGTTGCTTGATTTCCTTTGTACTCTCTCTCTCTCGCTCTCGCTCTCTCGCTCTCTCGCTCTCTCTCTCTCTCTCTCTCTCTCTCTCTCTCTCTCTCTCTCTCTCTCTCTGAAGTGTCTTTCCGAGCTCCGCCGACCCCTGCCCCGCTGCATGCTGTCTTTCCCCTCTGCCCTCACCAGTATCTTGTAACTTAGTATTACCAATATCCCTTATAAATTCTCATTATCCCCATTCCTCCATCCTCTCTCTCTACTCACACCCTTCGGTCTCTTTCAAATCATCTAAAATCTAAATAACTCTCTTACTATAAACTACCTAACCTATTTTTACATATAAATCTCTCTTATACACAAATTTGTCTCTCTCACTAACTCTCACTATATTTCTCACTAACTCTCACTATATAGAACATCCCGAATTACAATCCCCACATCCCATTATCTAAATCCTGCTTGCAAAAATCTTGGTCTGCCACACTCAAGCTATAGAAAAATCCCTCTATAAGCTTAAATATCTCCTCCTTGTCTAAATCCCTCCTTTGTTTTGTCCCACACCATCTCCCAGCTGCCTATCCAGTGTAATTCCTAGTTTTCAATAACTCCCTCTCACTCATACACTCTCTCTCTCTCCCTCTCCTCCCAACTCCCCCCCCAACAAAAGGTACCGCCGTCTCCACAACAACACTCGCTTTACGAGGAGTGCCCCACCCGGGTGAATACAGCCCCCAATAAACTAATTCCCTCCCCCCCCCCTCCCCGCCTCTCTCCCCTCCAACGACTTCCGTTTCTCGTTCATATCCCCCCATCTCTCTCTCCCCTTCGTTCCCTCTCTCTCTCTCTCTCTCGCTCATATCTCTCTCTCTCTCTCGCTCATATCTCTCTCTCTCTCTCGCTAATATATATATATCTCTCTCTCTCCCTCCATCTCTCTCCCTTTCGTTCTCTCTCATTCTCACCCCCCCCCTCTCTCTCTCTCTCTTTCTCTTTTCCTCTCATCCCAATTAATTTCCCCCCCCCCCCACTCTTTCTTTCTTTCTTTTCCTCTCATCCCTAGTTCATCCCCCCCCCGGGCTGCACCGCTCCGGAGCTACCGCCAAGTGTCAACAAGTACCACCGGGGGGCCCCCCCCCCCCTTCAAACCCCGGTTTATGAGGGGAAATAGGGGTATAAAATAAGGGCCATAGGACCATCCCCCCCCACCCCCAAAACCCGTCCCAAACTTCTTTTTAAAGTGCCGACGTAACAGACACTATCCTCAACCCCCACCAACACCTTGCAACCTGCATCATCAACATCGGAACAACTTTTAAGGGAAGTGACCACTCCAACATTTTGTACCTTTCGTTTCTGCAAATTCTCCCTCACTAACCCCAAATCATGGCACCGATCAGAATTAAATGCCCCTCCTGTAGCAAGAACTACTACAAGGAATGGTATCCGCGTCATGGGTATCCAAATGCCAAGTGTTTTATGTGTTTAACTGGTGAAAACTTTTTGCTCTTGGAGTACACATTAGAAGCACACAAGGCACAGGTTGACGAACTGAAGCGAGATAATCTCACACTAAAGGAGACTGTAGGTGTACTTGCGCATCAAAATTTCTTACTAAAAGATCGAGTAAAGGACATAGAGAGTAAGCAAGTCAACGTTGTTAAAAATCTTCAAAAAGAAAACCCATCCAATGATCTATATCAGACAGTAGTCAACAGGCGTAACAAGAACAAATCCCAAGGGAATGGGAAAGCGACACCAGGTATCCCTATCAAAAACAGATTTGCTGTTCTCGCCGAAAACAATGAACACGAGGTAACTGACCACGTGAATGGGAATGGGAATGGAAAAGCGACACCAGGTAACCCCATCAAAAACAGATTTGCACACGAGGTAACTGACCACGTGAAAGCAAGCTCGAAAGGCAAGAAAACTCCTGACAAGAAAACAACGAAACCATCAAATCACGGAGTCAGCGGGAAGGAGAAACTCACCCTAGTATATGGTGACAGTCTCATGCGAGGTCAAGGAGCTGCCTTTGCCACCAAGAACAGAGGAAAAAGGTCAGTAAAGGTCATTCCAGGCGGTAAAGTCGAACATATCTTGAAAGACATAACTAACTCCGCCATACCAGAGGGCACCTGTGTAGTCGTCAATGTTGGCTCAAATGACTGCTTTGACGGAGGTAAGGCCCCAATTAAGACCATAGAAAAAGATTTTGAGAACCTAATTAAAGTCATGAAAAGGAAGACCACGAAATGTGTGGTAAGTGGCGTCATACCCCGGATTAAAACAAGCTCATACGGACAAAATAGAGCCATAGAAATTAACAACGCAGTCAAGGTCATGTGCGAACAAGAGAAGGTACTGTATGTGGACAATTGGACCACCTTTGTAGGGAACTCGTCCCTGTACAGCGGAGATGGCATTCATTTATCAGAAAAAGGCGTTCAGCACATGAGTGACACCCTGAATCAAGCAACCTACATTGCCCACGAAAACAACGCCAGTCAGGACCGAGAAATATCTATGCTAATAGACTCCTCTGAGTATTGATATCGCTACCCCCGGAAAAGCCCTCCCACAACCCCACCCAATCAAACTCCACCCGCACAGTTAAGAGAAATAAATAACCCCGCCCAACCCTTCCAAGTCCATCACAACCATTTAAACGAAACCGTCAACCCCAATGGCTCACAAGTTGCGAAAACTTACCTACCTGAACCACAAAACAAACTAAACAACTCCACCCAACCCCATCCAAGCCAACTGAATGAATTTGACAACCCGCCGCGGCTTCAAGTCACAACCCCAAACTCATCCCCACCAATAAGAAAAACAAATCCAGCGCATGCTGAGAGAAATTATATAAAAATAATATCCATAAATGCATGCTCAATAAGAAACAAAATAGACGAACTCAAATGTCTGTTATTAAATGAGAAAGTTGACGTTATTTGTATAACGGAAACACATCTGAACCTTAAAAATAAAGATCTACTTCATGAATATCACATAGAGCCATATAAATTTTTTCATAAAGACCGTAACAATGGAAAACAAAGAGGGGGGGTTGCAATGTACGTTGCAACCTACTTAAACCCAGTCGAGGTGACTCTCCCCGAAAGTAATGCAGAAATAGTGTGCGTCAAAATAAATACAAAAAACATGAAGTTAAATATCACTACAGCGTACCGACCACCGAGACTAACTGTTGCCGATGATACAATTTTTTATGAAATACTGTACTAGAGAAAACCCTTAATTCCGACGAAACCGTTTTACTAGGCGACTATAACCTCCCCCTAATTGACTGGAATACCCTGACCGGAAAAAATGCTGAGTCACGCCTAATGACAAGCTTCATCCAGGACAATTTTTTGACTCAACACGTAAGACAGCCGACGCGAGACAGGAATATATTAGACCTCGTAATCACTACCCAAGAAAATTTATTATCAAACCTGGATGTAGGTGAACATCTGGCAACGTCCGATCATAAAATCTTAAGAATAAACGTTATAAGCAAATATTCCTCAGTAAAAACAACAGGAATGGTTTCGGACTTCAAAAACGCAAATTATGACGGACTTAAGGAATCGCTATCAAACATACACTCAAACCTCATAAATATAAACAAAGTAAATGAACTATGGGGACATTTTAAGTCTACAATTACAGAAGCGCATAAACAATTTGTACCCATGAAACCAAAACGTAATACGAAATCAAGTATGCCCCCTTGGTACAGTAGAGACATTGGCAAGGCAATAAGGAAAAGGAATCAACTCCACAAACTTGTAAAAAATAACACAAACACTGAAGTAATTAAAAACTTGTACAAAAATAGTAGAAGGGAAGTGAAAAAAATAATTAGGGCGAACAAACAAAATTACGAAATGACTATTGCCAGAGAAAGTGCCACAAACCCCAAAAAATTCTACAGTTACGTAAACAAAAATAAACAGATCAAAAGCGGAATCGGACCGCTAATAGAAGATGGCCAGACAATAACAGGTGACACAAACACGGCAAATCTGCTCAACAAATATTTTGGCTCAGTTTTCACAGAAGAAATTATCGATCATACCCCTGAAAATAACACCTCAACTCATGTGATAGGAGATTTCACCATCAGTGTTACCGAAGTACAAAGCAAATTGAGTAATTTAAATGTAAATAAGACCCCGGGACCCGACATGCTCCACCCGAAAATAATTAAGAATGTCAAGGACGAAATAGCAAAACCCCTGACACAACTATTTAACTTATCACTACTACAGGGGATTGTACCGAGTGATTGGAAAGATGCGAACATTACGCCGATATACAAGAAGGGTAGCAAGGCCAAAGCGAGTAATTACAGACCAATTAGCCTAACTTCAATTGTAGGAAAAATCATGGAAAAAATCATTAGAGATAAGATAGTAGATTACCTCGAATCAAACAACCTAATCAAAAATAGTCAACACGGCTTTAGATCAAATAAGTCATGCCTAACAAATTTGATTGAATTTTATAACAAACTATTCACATATAACGACATGACGAAATCACTAGATATAATCTTCTTGGACTTTCAAAAAGCTTTCGACAAGGTGCCTCACCGAAAACTATTGGCTAAACTGGAGAGGATAGGTATCAAAGGTGAAATTCATTCTTGGATAAAAAATTGGCTTACAGACAGAAGACAGAGAGTGGTGATAAATGGAGTGGAATCGGAGTGGGAGCCTGTCACTAGTGGAGTTCCACAGGGTTCAGTCCTTGGACCGGTCCTGTTTCTCATTTACATTAACGATATCGATGTAGGGGTAAACAACACCATTTCCAAATTCGCCGACGATACAAAAATAGGAAATACAGTCCTGAACGAAGATGATAGAAATGCGTTGCAATCTGATTTAAACAAGATATCAGAGTGGTCGAAAAAATGGCAGATGCCCTTCAATGTCGATAAATGTCAGGTGCTGCAGGTTGGTAGCAGAAATATGAAATACAAATACGAAATGAATGGCAAACAAATAAAAACCGCAACGGTAGTAAAAGACCTAGGGGTACTAATATCTGAAAACCTAAAAACTTCCGACCAATGTATAGCAGCTGCAAATAAGGCAAACATAGCATTGGGCTTTATTAAACGAAAATTTACATATAAACATGAAAACGTAATAGTGCCACTGTTCAAAAGTATGGTGAGGCCCCACCTTGAATATGGTGTGCAGGTCTGGTCACCTTATCTGATCAAGGACATTGTAAGACTCGAGTCAGTACAGCGTAGAGCGACGAAGATGATACCCTCATTAAGAAATAAACCATATGAAGAAAGACTTAAACGATTGAACCTGTTCTCATTAAAAAAGAGGAGGTTGAGGGGTCAGCTTATTGAGTGCTTTAAGATACTAAAAGGTTTCGACAAAGTCGATGTAAATGCACTATTCACATTAAACAATACTAATCAAACTCGCGGAAATGGAATGAAATTAAAAACCAAAAAGGCAAACCTAGATGTCACAAAGAGTTTCTTCACCTACAGTGTGGCGACAGAGTGGAATAAACTACCAGCGAGAGTGGTGGAGAGCGACACAATAAACGCTTTCAAGGGAAGGCTTGACCTCTATCTGCAGAGGGCTGGGGTGATATGAAAAAAAAAAAAAAAAAAAAAAAAAAAAAAAAAAAATGTATGTATATGTATGTGTGTGCACTGTACAGTATGTATATATATACTATATATATATGTATGTATGTGTGTATGTGTATATATGCACATATGCATATATAGTTTGTAAGGCCAGACTGCCTAGTAAGGACCTTGAGGTCTGTGTGGTCTGTGTATCTATGTAGCTCTATGTAGCTCTATGTAGCTCTCTCGCTCGCTCGCTCGCTCTCGCTCTCTCTCTCTCTCTCTCTCTCTCTCTCTCTCTCTCTCTCTCTCTCTCTCTCTCTCTCTCTCTCTCTCTCTCTCTCTTTTGCTGCCATCTTTTTTCCCGTCAGATTAGCCAGACGCTCACAGTCCACTCGTCATTGTGTGAAAAACCAGCTATTTACAAGCTTTTTCGTGTCCGAACGTCGTATCTTTCGCGTTTATTAAGGCTTTTAGTACATCTGGTGATAGGGATGGTGGGCCTGGTGGTAGCAATGAAAGAAATAAATGCCCGGGACCATCAAAACAGTCAAGCGTGCCTACTGTGTCAGACGAAAGCCGCGGAAATATGATGTTAAGGAAATATGATGATGAGTTAAGCTAGGCTACCCGGTATATATGACGATGAAATAAAATAAAGTTTGTGTGGTAAGTAATCTCCTTATAATATGTATTTATTAGTATTCTCCTCATAATATGTTTATATTGGATGCATTTGGGGGAAAAGGGGTAGGCCTACTTGAGGGGTGACTATTTGGACAAATTTGGAACCAATTACTATTTTTCCTATAAGAACAATGCCCTAATATTCGTGGAATCAATCTTTTCAGGGTTTTTTTCGGCACCAATTAGCCGTGAAGATCGGTGCTCCACTGTAGTGAAATAAATAGGAGGAGGAAGTGTATGCGAGAGATTACTCTTATGTGTAGGTGAGGCTCAAATAGAAACGGTGGAGGAAGCCAGGCAAATGAAACAGGAGTTCCAGCAACTCCTTATCTTATGCCTATGTGGTTTCCCCTGGGTACTTCCATGCTCGATTGGTGCCTACAATCTCCCAACTCATATGAGACACCACTCTATATAGAGCCTTTGAATAGTGTGTGCACACAAATTTTTTAGTATGGGGGTGGCAGCATCAGTTCTTGGAAGGTGAAGGAAATAAAAAAAACGCTGTGTCTGATTCTATGCATACTTCCTCCACGACCCGTACACCTAAGAAAAAATGGCAAAGGAAAGTTTAAGTCCCGGTAGTGGTACACAGACATTGGAAGCTCTAGAGTCTAGAGGGTGTAGATATGTTCAACATAAGTGAACTAGAGAGTGGAGTTGATGACAATGTTATGGGCAGTGAGAGTGAACATGGGGGTGAAGATTGTGAGTTTGAGGGATTCGCAAGCACAAGGTTATAGTGACGATGACGATACAGAGGCCTGTGCTATCGCTGAAGGTGGTGAAAATTTTCAAGATATTGAAAGAAGTCCTATTACGGGTTTGACAACCCGAAGGGAAGGAAGAAAAACCTTATACTTAGCAGTGGTTCCGTAGTCAATGACATAGAGCCTTATTAGTATTAGGGTCTTGGTCCAGGTTCCAGCCTCCAGGGTGCCCGGTAAACGCTTAACTCGTGAACCAAGAACGATAAATCATCCTAGGAGATAACCCTTTAATTTAGTAGTGGTTCTCTCCATCAATGACGTGAGAGCCATATTATATATAAGGGCTCCCCGGGTCCCTATAGGGCACCCGGAGATTGCTTAATGCAACCCGAATACATAAAAGAAAACATCCTAGGTGGATACCACTTACATAGTTCCTAGTTGATCTAATTTCTAACACAAACAAATGTTTAAAAATAATGGCATTGAATGTTTACTAGGTGATATAGCATGGCATTGACATTATCTTAGCATTTTGACCAAGCACTAACTGATTTTAGCTACACACTGTACAAAATTAAAAAACAAACAAAGAAAACAACCTATTTTCTCATAAATGGTTAAGTAGTAAAAGACAGTAAGAATATTTCTAATGCGTTTAATGCGTTTAATGATTTTTATATAAATATTGCCAGCAACCTTTCCAAATCTTTGCCTGTAATTGATAGGACATATTCATCATTTATGCCTGATGTAAATCCTCATTCAATCTTTTTAAAATCAACTAGTCGTGATGAAGTAAAACATATTATATGTAAACTAGAGAACAAGAGTCCAGGCTGGGATGATGTAAGCTGCAGTGTCCTGAAGGAGACCTATTAGTTTTACCTTGATACCTTAACATGCATCATTAATCTTTCTTTGGCTGAAGGAGTTTTTCCAGACGAGCTCAAGACTGCTAAAGTTATACCTTTATTTAAGACTGGGGATGCTTCTCTTTTAAATAACTATCATCCTGTTTTAGTATTATCAATCCTTTCAGAAATATTTGAACGTATTATGCATGGAAGATAACTATCTGTTATTAATAAATATAACTTAATGTATAATCTATTTTTTATTAATTTCACCACAACACCAAACACCTCCAATGAAATTAATGAAAGCATATAATAATGTGATCCACCAGGATTCGAACCCGGGTTATCACACACAGATTTTTAGACACCTTAACCACACCGCTCTCCTAGACAAAGTTGAAAGGAAGGCCTTTCGTATCATTAACTCCCGTCCACTCACCAAATCTCTGCAATCTCTCTCTCTCCGCCGCAATGTTGCATCTCTCGCTATTCTATCGCTACTATAATAATCAGTGTTCCTCAGAGCTTTCCCAGTGTATACCACCTCCTTTACGTAGGGCACGTGGTACCCGTCTTGCAACTCAATCCCACCCCTACTCTGTGCAACTCTCCAACCCGAGAGTGAAACGTTACTCTCAGTCTTTCTTCTACTCAACAGCTGAGCTCTGGAACTCTCTCCCAGAATCAGTCTTTCCCTCTTCCTATGACTTAAATTGCTTCAAACTCCGTGTGTCCAGGCATTTTGGCTCGAACGTCCCTTGATTTTGGCCCTGTCACTCTTTCAACTATGGGGGAGGCACTCACTATAGGCAGTTCTGCCTTTTGCCTCCCTCAATCACATAGAAAAAAAAAAAATAGTACTGATTTAGCTTTAATATTAATGGTAGATAAAACATGGCAAACATGTTCTTGGACTGTTTTTAGACTGCAGTAAAGCCTTTGATACAGTTAATCATTATATTCTTAAAAATAAAATAAGTAAATCACTATATGGGATAAGAGGGGTTGCTCAAAATTGGTTTAAAAGCTATTTAGGAAATAGGCAGCAATATGTAAGGTTCAATGGTGAGAATTCCTATAGTGGGACTGTTAAGTCTGGAGGTCCACAGGGTTTTTTAATTCTGGGTCCTTTGCTGTATCTTGTCTATGTGAACGACATTGTCAATGTCTCTCATAATTTGCTGCCAATCTTGTATGTAGATTCTACTAATATATTCCTAAGTGGTGAGGATATTGACGGGGTCGTTGGCAGGATGAGTACTGAAATGAAAAAACTACTAGAATTGACAATAGCAAATAAATTTTTTAATAATTTGATAAAACTCATTATATTTTTATAAGATATTCTCTATGAAAGGTAGACAGGTGAAAAGTAACTTGAGTGTATGCATAAACGATAACCCACTAAAACAGGTAAGCATTACAAAATTCCTTGGAGTTGTTGTTGTTGTTGTTGTTGTTGTTGTTGTTGTTGTTGTTGTTGCTGTTCCCCAAGCTGCCTGGCCGAACAGCCCCAAGGCCCCGAGCAAGGCCAAGGCCATAACCGAGCGCCCTGACCACAATAAAGCCTGGGTGACCGAAGCCACTCCATGGCAGGGAGCTGAGGAGGGTGCAGAAACGCCCGGGAAACCAAAGCCCAACCCAGGGCCCTGTGCCCCTCAGCAATTATGAAGAGAAAGTTGAGGGGCAAAGGAAAAATGTGACGCTTTGGCTTCCAATCTTGGTAGATTGGGAGGTCAATCCACGGAAGAGACACCGTCACTCGAGATCTAGAAAATATATAAGTAAAAGGAACAGTCAGAGTAAGCTATGGGTATGGCAGAGATCGCTCAGTTCTCACTCTGATAGACCAGCCCATCACCACATGACTAGAACCCAATCCTCTTAGCATCAGCTAGGAAAGGCCCTAGAAAGCCACCTTTGGCGGGGGGATAGCTCCCCTATTTATGGGCACCCGCCGGAGTGGTCTTAGATGATAAACTTGCATGGAATAAACACATTAAATTTATAAACAAAAATAAATAAAATTTCAAAAAGTATTGGCCTAATATGTAGAGCAAGAAAATATCTTAACACATCCTCATTAGTGACCCTTTACAACTCTTTCGTATATCCTTATGGGCTAGAAATTCGGGGTTCTGCAACTGAAACTAATATAAAACCTGTCATAGCCTTACACAAAAGATTAGTAAGAATAATGAAATCAGCTAAATACAGAGAACCAGTGTTGCCAATTTAGCTACTTTCCCGTTCGATCTAGAGGTATTTACTTAGATCTAGAGGCAAATATTTACATCTAGCGGCATGCATTCTAGTGATATTCTTTAGATTTGCGCCATTTTAGAGCGATGTAGAGATTGAGCCATTATTCTAGCGATTGTGGGCATTTATTTACTATCTAGCAGACTTGATTTGGTAACCCTGCAGAGAACACACAAAGCCTATTTTCAAAACTTTACCAATATTACCATTTGCAGATGTCTACAAATTTTTGGTGGCTAAACTGTATGTATGTATAGTATGTATATGCTCAGGCCCAATCCCCACTTTTCCTATTTTTATTTTTATATTCTATTTTACTAAATTAATGTTCAAAATAATGAAAGGCATTGTATCACCAGTTCTAAGTGAAATGTTTACCCAAAATATGAATATACATTATCATTTAACTAGGCAGAGACAGAAGCTTCACATTCTTATTGCGAGAACAAATTTAAGGGGCGATCACCGGATTTTTTTTTTTATCTTTCTCTCCTTTTCTCTCTTTCCCTGGCTTGTATCCATTCGGCCCCATTCAGCCAACTGTTTTAAGACATTTATCCCCATCCAGGTGTCTATTTCTTCCTGGCGAGCGATGGCGAGCCAGCATTGTATGGAGAAATCCGGCTTTGCCGGAGAACATTTTCTATCGAAAAATGTACACATTTAGCTTCCTGTCAAAACAAAAAAATATATATATGCTGGCTCGTTACCGCTCGCCAGGAAAATATTGACACCTGGATGGGGATAAACGTTTTAAAACAGTAGGCTGAATGGGGCCGAATGAATACAACCCAAAGAGAGGGAGAGAAAGAAAAAAAGCGAGGTGGGCTCCCTTAACGAAGAGAACTTTTAGACACAGAGATGTTAAGATAAAGAATCTTATTATGGAAGTAATATAGACACACTGTACTTTTTGTATATACTGTATTACCAGAACGTCCCGGACTTCCCAAATTGACTAATTCCTTGAACATGACGAGGAGGTTACTCAGTTACTTGTTCGTCAAGGGGAATCCACGCAATGCGAGCTAAGCTCATAATTATCGCGCCTCCTTAACTGGGAATGTATTGCGTGAAATGCATGTTAAGTGTTTTATGTACTGTTGGAATGGCTGTGGATGTGTGTGTAGTCTGTATTTTAGCCAATTGGCGACATCGGAAACAAAGGCTTAGGGTGGATCTGTATGGTACCATTCTCACTATAGACGGTACCGTCTCGCCCGAAGGCTTAGGTAGCCATCAGCTTAGGTGAACCATATGATACCCATCTCGCCTTGTACCATTTTTGCCAACCCCAGATGGGACGTCACAACGTCGTCCACTTATTCCAGGTACCTATTTACAGCTAGGTGAACTGAGGCTAACACATGAAAGGAGACAAGCCCAATTTGTCTCCGCCCGGCCGGGGATTGAACCCCCGACCCCTCGTGTGTGAGACGAGAGCTCTACCTACTAGGCTACGGGCTGTTGTTATGCATTGTTATGTGTGCGATCAGTTTACTTGGGAAACAAATTTACTTGCTCATGTAGTTGTGTACACCCTATATGGTGGATTGTGTTCTTTTATTTCATAATTTTATTTTATTAAGCGTTGTTTCCACATAACGATTTTGATCAGTTCTTTTGCATTTATCTTGTATTGTCCTAGTTTTAGTTTGTTTCTTTTGCAAGTTTTACATTATAATATAAAAGAAAACTGAAATATATAATTATATATTTTATGGTCACTACTGTGCATTGGAGTAATTATAAAGCCAAAGATTCCCTGTATTCAATAGATTAAGTTTTTATTGATATTATTACTATTTTTATTATTATTATTACTGTAGTAGTATTATTATTATTATTATTATTATTATTATTTATTGATATAATTATTTATATTATTCTGTTCACGGGTTGTATGCAGCGGGAAGTGCATCGGTACCCTTCGCTGCTCTTGTACATATTTCGTTGCTTGGGTTGACCTAATAATATGTAGTGGCAATATATCAATGAGGACATATATGCCGTAGGGCAGCAACTCCTGAGTGTTACTTTTTTATTGCATGTTAAGTTTAAAATTGTAAAATTATGATGTATCTAACATTGGTGACCATACAACTATTTTAATATTTTGAATATATATATTGAAAGTGTAGTAGTTAGTGATTCACTAGAGAATCAATCCAGTGCCAGAAGTTGATGATAGGTGTGTGTAAATACAGTAACCTAAGTCAAAATTAGCCAAAATACAAAGAAGAGTGAGAACCATTATCTGCAGCAAACTGGCAAATAAGGAACACAAAGGCGAGAACAAATAGGGTACCCTGTGACACTATTAAGGGGGGTCACTGGCTTTTTTTTTTATCTTTCTCTACTTTTCTCCATTCGGCCCCATTCAGCCAACTGTTTTAAGACGTTTATCCCCATCCAGGTGTCAATTTCTAACTGGTGAGTGATGGTGAGCCAAGATTGTATGGAGAAATCCGGCTTCTCCGGAGACATTTTTCTATCGAAAAATGTACAAATTTAGCTTGCTGTCAAAACAAAAATATATATATGCTGACTCGCTACCGCTCGCCAGGAAAATATGACACCTGGATGGGGATAAACATCTTAAAACAGTAGGCTGAATGGGGCCGAATGGATACAAGCCAAAGAGAGAGGGAGAGAAAGAGAAAAAAGCGAGGTGGGCTCCCGTAATTGTGGTCGTTCCTTTACCCCCAAGCATTGATGTCCAAATATTTGTGACAAGCCGTAGTGGCATGAAAGCGTGTCCACAAATCCCTATTGACAGATATTTGACCGGAAACAATGAGAAAAGTTACTCGAGGATTATATTCGTGCACAAATATTTCTCAAACTGATGTCTAAATCTATCCATAAATCTGAATGGTAGGCCTACCATTCCTAAAGTTATTATATTTTTTCACCAAGCAACTTCACTTCTAAACTAAATTAATTAAATCAACAAATACATGTGGCACTCCAAGGACTCAAACCTAGGATAATCGCACCAAAATTCCGCGCACTTATGCATTACGCTATGACTTGTTGATTTAATTAATAGTAATAAATTGTTTTTTCTATGAAAACTGGGTGATAACAAGTTGTCTTATATATTATATAATAACACTCAATTCTTTATGAGGGATCACATGAGAGATTGTATAATTTCCAGTATATTTTGCATTGGTATTGTAAACTAGATTGAATGTAAATCAATTTAGGTAACCAAATTTTTTATAAAAGTTTAACTCATATGCAGCCGGACCAAAGTTGCTGATAATAGTTGAGGGAAAAATCGCTCGTGTGATACCGACTTTCATTCTCATTCGATGTGTAAGACAACATCCTCCCTATGTTTTAGATGTTGATATCTAAATAATGTCCACAAGTCTTACGATCACCCAATTAGTATCCACAAGTTGTATTAAGATTTGTATGCTATCAGAATTATCAAAATACAGTACTGTCCTCGAGTCTTGTCTATAAGTCATAGTAATGTCTAAATACTGACAACTAGATTAGGAGTTGAGAGGTCAGGTCAGGTCAGGTCAGGTGAAGGTATTGAGGGATAAGCCTTTACAACGGCACCTCGTATCTACATTCTACTTTTCCTATTTTTCTGAAGAGTGTAGAGAGGGGAGAAGGGGTGTTGGAGAGAGAGGAAGCTGTTGGAGTGGCTTTTATATGAGTGAAAGTGGCGTTGGGTGGGAGGAGGGGTGCTGGCTGACAGGTGCCAGTGCATGGAGACAGTTCATTCATTACCACACCCCTCGGTGATCAAGACATTTGGCAATAGATAGATAGAACTACAGTAGAGACCTTATAGAGTTTACTGTCAGGAAGATCGAAACATGATCCTTCTTTTTTCTTCTTTCTGTTTGGAGCTGCTGATCTCTCTTTATTGAGTTTAGCAGGCCCAACAAGTCCCTTAGAACGTGGTTATCTGTCAGAGGTATAGTCCAAGCACTGTAATATCAGGCCAAATCATGACTCCTACCCTCTTATAACTCAAAAAGGGCTAGAACGAGTGAGCTATTCCTTTCCACGCCTATTTCCTGGTTGAATCTTCCATAATGGTAGAAATGTCAGCTTGACTGCTCCGGTCATTTTTGAGTTATAGAAGTTAGTGGTCAAGATTTTTGTAATTGGGGATCCAGCAGTTATGGTGCTTCTATTGGCTGTTGATTTTCAGCAGAGCGCAGTCCAGGTCCTGACGCTCCCACTTGTCATGCCAGTCCCTGTTCATTTTGTATACTGTAGTCCATTATTTTGTTAACATGGTGAATACGCACTTGCTCAATTTGTGCTAGAGTACTCTTATTTCAAGATGATTGGCTGATGGTACTGGTTCTGTGTACTATATGTCTTGTGTTTGTTTGTGTACCTGAATGATGTTATTTGGACACATTACCATTAGCTAATCACCTCAAAGTACAGTTCTCAAGCCCTAAGCGTCGAGCGACCAGGTGCAAATTCGCTAAGTTGAAAAATACAAGACTATAGTGTCCTGAAATCTGTTAGTCATGTTCAAATAATGTTCTTATGTCATATAATACAAATACTGTAAGCAAGATTAATACAGTATATTGTCTTCAAGTTAAGCTGGTATCACATGAGAGCTTTTATAGTCAACTTTTGATGATCAACATTTTTCTGGCATAATTTCTGGAGTATTTTGCCCTGGTATCGGAAACTAGACTGATGGTAGATGAATTTAGGTGATCGAAATAATCTAAATGTTGTCCTCATAAGCTGCCAGACCAGTGTTGAGGATAAATGTTGAGTGAAAAAGTGCTCATGTGATACCGGCTTTATACTATAATCCAAATACTTTACAGTACTGTACTATCAACAAGATCCAACACCATCCAGTGATCTCCTTAGCTAGAACTTGGTTTTCTGATAGAAGAGGAATTCAAAGACTCGTTATCCTAGTGGAGTTTGAAAAAAAATAATCAGGTGTTGGTGTCTAGATAATGTCCATTAGGCATAGTAAGAGCTCCATATACTATCAGCAAGATCCAAATACTGTCCAAGAAGATGCAAATGCTATCCAATGATCCTCCTAGAACATGGGTATCTGGCAGAAGAAGAAGTTGTTGTGCCAGCAGTCGTAGTGCTTCCAGTTTCCGTTGATCAGGAGTATGGCACAGTCCAGGTCCTCTCGTGCCCACTTGCCTTTCCAGTCCCAGTTCGTGTATTGGACCTTTGTGTCTGGAGTGGGTGAAAGAGTAAATTAAATCAGGAGGGAATTTATAATAATAATAATAATAATAGTTCTTAACCCTCTCACCACGGATGGGCTCTTGAACGCCCATAAAAAAGCATATAACAGGTACCCGGATGGCCTCTTGAACGCCCAGTGGTTGAAAGCCTGTGAGCTTCGTGTGCGAGGCGTCGGTCCGACGCATGTAAACAACAGCCGGCTGGACCGACGCTCCGGCCACAAGAAGGAGAGCGTCGCTTGTTCGTGTGTGCCTGTATGTTGTTGTTGAGTATCGAAAAGTGGTGTAAAGTGGCTGTTTTGGCCATAAAGTTATCTCCAATGAAATCATCATCACAGCTCAACCAGTTGACTTAGAGAGCTCTACTTAATGCCATTCTACAGGTAAATAACACAGCTACGCTTGGGGATGCGCGGGAATGCGGGAAGCAGTCTGATTAACGAATATACGGTAGCCTAGCCTAGAAGTTTTTCGGCCAAAACACCCGGGTTTCGAGGAATATATATATAATATATAGCCGGGGCTGGAGGGTTAAAGCTAGCGCATGCTAAGCTAGCTAAGGATAGCTCAATAAGGCCGATTAGGCGTATTTCCATTGGGGTCCTGTACTACTATCCCATCCCTTTGCTCATGAGGGATGGTAACGACTCAGTGCTTGTGAAAAATCTTTAATGCGCCGAGCGTGGGCGCGAACCCGGGCCTTCTGGGTGGAAGTCCGAGACGCTAGTCACTACACCAAGCGAGCCGCTTAACTGTAAGGGGGGGGGGAGAAGAGAGGGATGAAGAGAAATGGAAAAATAATTCGCGGGCAGACTCTGCCTGGCTCCGGACTTGAACCTCTGCCTAAAGTGACTTGCACAACCTTTTGTACAATGCTTGAAACTAGTGGGCTAAAAAAGATCCTCACTAAAATAGTAGTCAAGTTGTCAATTTATACGTTCCCTCATTACACAAGCACTTGTAAGTTTTGAGCTATGAAGAAGTAGCTGCGCAAATCACTTAGTAATACAAATACATGTGGCTTTGTGTTGGATGCAATATATGTTAAATATTATTTAATATACGTTTGCCAAGATATGAACCTGGCACACTTACTGTGGAGAGCTGGCTGTGTTTATCCACCATAACAGGTTAATACATAGTATTATTGAGTATAAATAATCTTACACACTTCAAACAACATTATTTGATAAATAATTAAGCTACAGGTATATATAAACCTGTGATTGTGAGGACATTACATTCTGCCACTCACCCACAGTACTTGTCCCACATTATGTTTTGGATACTGTATATATATACTGTATATATATATATATATCCCCCCTGGGGGTTAGGGAATAGAATATGCCCCACGTGCCTTCTGCGTGTCGTAAGAGGCGACTAAAGAGGTTGGGTCGGTTGGCTTGCGACCCCCACCCGGAAAAAATATCTAAGCAAAAAAAAACGAACAAACAGCCTCGGATGCGGACGGAACCAACGTTGACGAACCACGACCGACTAAGGACATGCCTTCGGACATTCTGAGAATGGCGACATGGAATGTTAGTGGCATGAATGATGGCACAAAAGAGAGAGAGGTTCTGGAAGTGTTAGTGAATGCCAGGCTGGATGTATGTGGAATGACAGAGACCAAATGGAAAGGTTCAGATGTGAGAGAGTGGGAGTGTGGAATAGGTGTGTGTGCTGGAGTGAGTGAAGGAATAGCGAGAGAAGGTGCATGTTTGTTTGTAAGTAGCAAATGGAAGGAATGTGTAAGAGAGTATGGGTCTGTGGGTTCAAGGATTGTGTGGGTGAGAATGAAAGTAGGAATACAAACGTGGGTGATTGTATGCGTGTATGCCCCGACAGAGGATATACTTGAAAGAAAGAAAGAGGGGTTCTGGATGAATGTGGAGGCGTGCCTGGAGAAGTTTGACAAGAACGAAAGAATATTTCTGATTGGGGATATGAATGGTAAGGTGGGTGATAGGAAAGTTGAGGGAGTGGTGGGAGGGTGGGGGGTACCATCAGAGGTGAATGGGAATGGTAGTGCACTTGTGGACGTATGTGTGGGGAGGAGGCTGTGGATAGCCAACACCTTCTTCCGACACAGAATGATCCACAGGTACACGTGGAAACGGATGTTGACAATGAAGGATAAGACAGTGGTGGAACGAAAGTCATTGATTGATTATGTATGTGTGGATGAACGAATGAAGAAATCTGTGATGGATGCTAGGGTGTATAGGGGTATTGGAGGGGGTCTGTCTGATCATTATGTAGTGGTAGCTAAGGTTAGGATACAAAAGAAGTGGGTGAGGAGAGCGGGAGGGAGGCGAGAGGAGGGTGGAATGGTGAGGAGGGTGGAGAGGTTGCAGGAGGAGGAAGTCAGGGAGGAGTACAGGAGAGCAGTGGAAAGACGACTAGGTGGGTTCGACCTGGAAGTTATGGAGGAAGTGGAGGAGATGAGCAAGGTGTTTAAGGATGAGATCTGTGCAGATGTGAGGAGGTGTGTGGAGTGAGGAGAAGAGGGAGGGGAGTGAAAGGTACAGCATGGTGGACAGAAGAGGTAAGAATAGCTGTGGAAGAAAAGAAGAAAGCATATAGAGAGTGGTTGGGTAGTAGAGGGAATGAAGATTCCGAGAGACAGAAACGAGCGAGGTACGTTGAGAGTAAGAGGGTGGTGAAGAGAGTAGTGAAGGAAAGTAAGAGAAGAGTAGATGAGGAATTTGGAAGGAATCTGAGTGTAAAATGGAGGGAGAGTAAGAAACTGTTCTGGAAAGAAGTCAAGAAAGTTAGGGAAGGTAGCAAGGGAAACAGTAAGGGTGTGAAAGATAAGAATGGGAGAATGCTAGCCGAGAAGCAAGAGAGAGTCGAAAGATGGAGGGAGTACTTCAGTGAGTTGCTAAATGTAAGGAATGAAGAGCCAGCAAACATAGCTGGATATGGTATGGGAGGGAGAAGAAGAGAAGTAGTGGAGGAGGAGGTGGGGATCAGGAGGTCAGAAGTGTGGGAAGCCATGAAAAGAGTAAAGTTGGGGAAAACACCAGGAACAGATGGAGTGTGTGGGGAAATGTTGAGGTATGGTGGTGAGATAGTGATAGAATGGGTATGGAAAATGTGCAAACTAGCATGGGAGAAGGGGAGTGCACCCGATGACTGGAAGACTGGCATAATAGTCCCCCTATATAAGGGCAAAGGGGAAAAAGGAGTGTGGAATATGTCTTCTAAGCATAGTAGGGAAGGTATACAGTAGGGTAGTGATTGAGAGAGTGAGAGTGAGAACGGAGAAATGGATAGGCGACGAGCAGGGAGGTTTTAGGAAGGGAAGAGGATGTGTAGATCAGATTTTTACCCTGAATTGTGTTGTGGAGAAGTATCTGGAGAAGAAACAAAAGGTGTATGTTGCCTTTATGGACTTGGAGAAGGCCTATGACAGAGTGGATAGAGAAGGTTTGTGGAAAGTACTTAGAATATACGGAGTAGAGGGCAAGTTGCTGAAAGCAGTGAAGAGCATGTATGAGGGTGCAAAGGCGGCAGTACGTGTGGAGAGTGAGCAGAGCGAGTTCTTTGACCTGAATGTTGGTTTGAAACAGGGGTGTGTGATGTCCCCATAGTTGTTTACTGTATATATGGATGGAGTCATGAAAGAAATACTATCAAGAGCAGTGGATGTTGGTGTATCGCTGAAAAGGGAAGGAATTGAGTGGAAGCTACCTATATTGCTGTTTGCGGATGATACAGTTCTGATGAGTGATAATGAATGGGAGTTGCAGGGTCTGGTAAATGAGTTTGGAACAGTGTGCGAAAAACGGAATTTGAAGGTAAATACGGGGAAGAGCAAGGTTATGGTCTTCGAAAGGGGTGAAGTCACAGAGTGTGAGGTGAAGCTGAACGGTCAGGCTATGGAGATCATCAACTCTTTTAAGTATCTGGGCAGTGTGTTGAGTAAAGATGGGACTATGGATGAAGAGGTGCTGGAGAGGGTACAACAGGGGAAGAGGGTTGTAGGAACGCTAAAAGCAGTAACAAGAAATAGGGTGGTCAGTATGGAAGTGAAGAAGTCCTTGCATGGCAGTGTGGTAATCCCGACACTGACTTATGGAAGCGAAGCATGGACGTTGGTTGAGAGACTCAGACCAAGAGTGAGAGCAGTGGAAATGAATTACTTAAGGAGTGCGTGCGGAGTTACATGGAGGGATAGACAGACTAATGAGGAAGTAAGAAGGAGGTGTGGTGTGGAGGTAGATGTGCTGGAAAGTGTGAAAAGGAACAACTTGAGATGGTTCGGCCATATGGAACGTATGGAAAGCGAGAGAATGACTAAGAGGGTGTACGAGAGCGAGGTGGAGAGGTAGACCGAATATGAGGTGGAAGGATGGAGTGAGGAACTACATGAACGAAGGCGGTGCTGGTTGGGGGGAGGGGCGTCGACTGACTGGGGACAGAGGTGCATGGAGGCGGTTCGTTCGTGGCCATCCCTTCGGGGATCACGGCGTTAGGCAATAGATAAATAGATAGACGTCTTACTCCTATATTAAGGGGAGATGGGCCGTTTTTCTGGCCCCCCTTCTCCCTCATGTTTAGCCCCTTTAGTTTTGACATTTTAAGACGTTCGGCCCATTATTTTGGCGATTTTAACACCTCATGATACATTTCGTTGTCAATTTTAAGACGTATCGTGCCATTTACTGCAGGTGTCGATTTTTTCCTGGCGAGCAATGTAATTATAATAGAAACCGAAATATGTACAAATTTATCTTTTTTTTTGGGGGGGGGGGGGGGGTCTAGGAGGTGTTTTTCTAAGTTTGAAGAATAGCGAGGAAACTAAAAATTATATGAATACATCAATTAATAGACCCCCTCCCCTCCCCCCAAATAAAAAAGCAGCCACTACCCCCTTAAGGGGGGGTGACCTGTTTTTGTTCTATCTTTCTTTGGCTTGCATCCATTCAGCCCCATTCAGCCTACTGTTTTAAGACGTTTATCCCCATCCAGGTGTCAATTTCTTACTGGTGAGCTTTAGCGAGCCAGCATATTTTTAATTTTTGTTAGAGAGCAGGCTAAATTTGTACATTTTTCGATAGAAAAATGTCTCCGGCGGAGCCGGATTTCTTTATATAATGCTGGCTCGCTATCGCTCGCCAGGAAGAAATCGACACCTAGATGGGGATAAACGTCTTAAAACAGTAGGCTGAATGGGGCCAAATGGATACAAGTCAGAGAAAGAGAGAAAAGGACAAAAATAACAAAAAGCAGGTCAGCCCCCTTAAAAGTATTAAGGTACAGTCAAATGTGGCTTCCCCCCCTTAGTCTCCTCACAACTCCTCGTCTATTGCTTTAAGGGGAGATATCCACTTGAGGGATTTTTTTTCTAGACTCCTTTCTCCCTCATGTTTAGCCCCATTGTTTTTCTAATTTTAAGACGTTTGCCCCCATTATTTTGACGATTTTAAGAACTTTCAACCCATTTCTGTCAATTTTAAGACCTTTCGTGCCATTCAGGTGTCGATTTTATCCTGGCGAGCGATAGCGAGCCTGTAATTTAAGAGGAACCGGCCTATGGCCAGGACATTTTTCTACCGAAAAATGTACACATTTATCTTGAAAGGGACTCAAGGGGGTATCATTTTAAGCTTGATGGAGGTCTAGGGAACAAAGTAAATACCTCCCCTTAACGTACAGTAAAATGTGGCTCCCCCCTTAGTCTCCTCACAATGTGGCTCCCCCCTTAGTCTCCTCACAATGTGGCTCCCCCCTTAGTCTCCTCACAATGTGGCTCCCCCCTTAGTCTCCTCACAACTTCCTCGTCTATTGCTTTAAGGATCAACTAACTTTAGATGAACACGAGGAAAACTACCGCAAGCGAAATTATTGTCAGCTCGCTATTGTGCAAGATACGACCTCCTATATTGGTGATCGGAAAGAACGGGCACTTTTATACCAACTAATTTCAGATATTGCGGCGTGTTTGGTGTACATCAGGGAGGTTATGGAGAGAGAGAGAGAGAGAGAGAGAGAGAGAGAGAGAGAGAGAGAGAGAGAGAGAGAGTTACATAGATATTTACATAGATACACTGACCACACTGACCTTACGATCCCAGCGAGGTGGTCAGGACTTAATTCTAGTAGAGATAGCTAACCCGAGAATAAAGGACAGTGGAAGGAAAGGATAGCAAAGAGAGAGAGAGAGAGATTTACATAGATATTTACATAAATACACTGACCACACTGACCTTACGATCCCAGCGAGGTGGTCAGGACTTAATTCTAGTAGAGATAGCTAACCCGAGAATAAAGGACAGTGGAAGGAAAGGATAGCAAAGAGAGAGAGAGAGAGAGAGAGAGAGAGAGAGAGAGAGAGAGAGAGAGAGAGATTTACATAGATATTTACATAAATACACTGACCACACTGACCTTACGATCCCAGCGAGGTGGTCAGGACTTAATTCTAGTAGAGATAGCTAACCCGAGAATAAAGGACAGTGGAAGGAAAGGATAGCAAAGAGAGAGAGAGAGAGAGAGAGAGAGAGAGAGAGAGAGAGAGAGAGAGAGAGAGAGAGAGATTTACATAGATATTTACATAAATACACTGACCACACTGACCTTACGATCCCAGCGAGGTGGTCAGGACTTAATTCTAGTAGAGATAGCTAACCCGAGAATAAAGGACAGTGGAAAGAAAGGATAGCAAAGAGAGAGAGAGAGAGAGAGAGAGAGAGAGAGAGAGAGAGAGAGAGAGAGAGAGAGAGTGAGAGAATATGGGTTTACCTACTGGTCCTACAGTGTGTGTGGAGAGGGTTGGTTAAAAACATGTTAGATAGAGAATTTACAACATTTGCCTTGGGTTAGATGCTTTCCGATCCTAAATGTTATGAGATATTGCATTGGCGAAAGGTAGTCTAGAGGGTGTATTTTTTTAATCTTGATGGAGGTTTAGCGAGGAAGCTTAAAAAAAAAAAAAAAAAACAAAAAAAAAAAAAAAAAAAATAATAATAATAATAATAATAATACCCCCTTAAACTAGTGGGATAAGTAATGTTTGTTTGGCACTGTAATACGTTTAAGGGGAGATTTCCACTCGAGGGATTTTTTTCGTGACCCCTTTCTCCCTCATGTCTAGCCCCATTGCTTTTGAGATTTTAAGACGTTTGCCCCATTAATTTGGTGAGTTTAAGAATTTCCGCCCCATTCTGTCAATTTTTAAGACCTTTCGTGCCATTTAGGTGTCGATTTTATCCTGGCGAGCGATAGCGAGCCCGTAATTTAAGAGTAACCGGCCTTCGGCCAGGACATTTTTCTACCGAAAAATGTACAAATTTATCTTGAAAGGGGGTCAAGGGGGTGAAATTTTAAGATTGCTGGAGGAGTAGGAAACAAACTAAAAACCTCCCCTTAACCCCTTCTGTATCGGTGACTCTATACTGGCTACTATTAGACGCTTTTCTTCAGCTTAAAAAAGAGGCTCAAGCAATGATTAGGCTTCGAACTATCCCACTTAACCCTTTTTACCACCACAGATCCTTCTTAAACTGCACAAAATCGTCTAAATATGCAAAGCTAGAATATATTTAATAAGACGTCGCCGGTACAGAAAGGGTTAACCAATTTAGTAGCGGTAGTGCATGTGTGTGTGTGTGTGTGTGTGTGTGTGTGTGTGTGTGTGTGTGTGTGTGTGTGTGTGTGTGTGTGTGTGTGTGTGTGTGTGTGTGTAAGCTATAACGACACTCATAAATATCGCCAAGTTTATAGAAGATAACAACCGGTATTTCTGTATGCACATTGGGTTCAGCCAGGCCAAAATACTTCGCTGTGGTTAGCTGGGACAATATGGCCGTAAGAAATATACTCTACTGTAATCACCACCCATAACGAGGGGCGTCGCGCTCCTTGGTGCCGCTAGAAGAGTGGCGAACACATCAAAAGGTATCAAAAAGGTAAGGTAAGTCTTACGGAATATTTAGGTAAGTTTAACTCCTTCAGTACCGTGACGCCTTTTTACCCTTGATTCTGGCAGAAACTAGATGATTTTATGTAGTTTAATCATGATACAAAGAGGGTTTATGGAGATCGTGTTTACCCACTTGAGTCGTATACGTCGATTACAAGTTAAGGGGAGATTTCCACTTGAGGGATTTTTGTCTTGACCCCTTTCTCCCTCATGTTTAGCCCCATTGATTTTGATATTATGAAACGTTTGCCCCATTAGTTTAGCGATTTTAAGAACTTTCACCCCATATTAAGACCTTTCGTGCAATTCAGGTGTCGATTTTATCCTGGCGAGCGATAGCGAGCCTGTAATTTAAGAGGAACCGGCCTTCGGTCGGGACATTTTTCTACCGAAAAATGTACAAATTTATCTTGAAAGGGGGTCAAGGGGGTATAATTTTAAGCTTGATCGAGGTCTAGGGAACAAACTAAATACCTCCCCTTAACACGAGGAAGAAGGGGGTTCAGAAAAAAACGACTCATCTCCCCATGAGACGTAAGAGGAAATTAAATTGGTTCACTATAAATCCCGAGGAGTTACTACCGCCCCGTCGTTAATAGTGGGGGCTTACGGGAGATAGGTCGTGATTTTGGTCCCCCCTTTCTTCCTCCTCTTTGGCCCCATTAGTTTTCAGATTGTAAGACGTTCGGCCCATTAGGTTTGGCGATTTTAAGACTTTTCATCCCATTTCTTTGTCAATATTAAAACCTTTCGTGTCATTCAGTGTCATTTAAGAGGAATCGGCCTTTCGGACAACTATAGCTTGAAGGAAGGTCTAGTGGGTGTTTGTTACAGGTAGATGGAGGCTTAGGGAGGAAACTAAACAAATAATAAAGATAAAATTAAAAAATAAATAAATCAAATAGTTTTTAGTTAGTTCCCTAGACCTCCATCAAGCTTAACATTACAGCCCCTAGACTCCCTTTCAAGATAAATTTGTACATTTTTCGGTAGAAAAATGTCCCGGCCGAAGGCCGGTTCCTCTTAAATTACAGGCTCGCTATCGCTCGCCAGGAAAAAATCGACACCTAAATGGCAGGAAAAGTCTTAAAATTGACAGAAATGGGGCGAAAGTTCTTAAAATCGCCAAACTAATGGGACGAACGTCTTATAATATAAAAACACAATGGGGCTAACCATGAGGGAGAAAGGGGTCAAGAAAAAAATCCCTCAATTGGAAATCTCCCCTTAAGAACACTAGCATTGGCCACCATGTTGCTATACTACATCTCTCTCTCTCTCTCTCTCTCTCTCTCTCTCTCTCTCTCTCTCTCTCTCTCCTTGTTTTCTATCCTTTCCTTCAACTTTCCTTTTCTGTCGGATATGTCATCTCTACTAGAATTAAGTCCTGACCACCTCATTTGGATCGTAAGGTCTGCGTGGCCAGTGTATCTCTGTAAATCTATGTACATCTCTCTCTCTCTATCTATCTATCTATGTCTCCTATCTATCTATCTCTCTCTTTCTCTCTCTATCTCTTTATCTCATTCTCTCTCTCTATCTATATCTATCTCTATATTTCTCTCTCTATCTATCTCATTCTCTCTCTCTCTCTATCTATCTATATCTGTCTCTATCTATCTATATCTATCTATCTATATATATCTCTCTCTCATTCTCTATCTATCTATATCTATCTCTCTCTCTCATTCTCTCTCTCTCTCTATCTATCTATATCTATATCTATCTATCTATATCTATCTCTATCTATCTCTCTCTCTCTCTCTATCTATCTATATCTATATATATCTATATCTATCTCTCTCTATCTATCTATCTATCTATATCTATATCTATCTATCTCTATCTATCTATATCTATCTCTATCTATCTATATCTATCTCTATCTATCTATATCTATCTCTATCTATCTATATCTATCTCTATCTATCTATATCTATCTATCTCTATCTCTCTCTCTCTCTCTATCTATCTATATCTATATCTATCTATCTCTATCTATCTATATCTATCTCTATCTATCTATATCTATCTATCTCTCGCTCTCTCTCACCATGTAAAGTAAAGCGCCCCGAATAAACTGAAAATGACATATTGGGAGGGTGACTACGAAGGCAATCTGCGAGAGTATAATTATACCGAAGTCTGGATCCCTAGGCAAGGTGGATAAGTACAGTAGGTGGCTGCCAAGCTCTGAAGGGAGAGACAGACCGTTTTTCTGGACCCCCCCCTTTCTCCCTAATGTTTAGCCCCATTATTTTTTTTTTAGGTTTGTATACGTTCGACCCATTTGTTTGGCGATTTTAAGACCTTTCAACCTATTTCTTTGTCAATATTAGGACCCTTCGTGCCATTTAGGTGTCGATGATGTCCTGGCGAGCGATAGCGAGCCTGTAATTTTAGGAGGAATCGGCCTTTGGCCGGGACATTTTTCTACCGAAAAATGTACAAATCTATCTTGAAGGCCATCGTCTAGGGGGTGTTTTTCTAAGCTTGATGGAGGTCTAGGGAGCACACTAAAAAATATACATATATATGAATACATGAATTAATAGAAAAAAAAGAAAAAAGGCCCGTCTCCCCGTCTTCATAATATTGGAAAGAGCCGTTCCATAGCCGAGTCTCACAAAGGGTATTGAGGGAAGGGAGAGAGGGAGAATAAGAGTTAAAGATATGGATATTGGAAACGTAGAAGAGAGAGATATGAGACGAGAGTATTTGAGGGAAGAAATAAAGCTTATATTGACACAAGCATCTATTGAACAAAGAGAGAGAGAGAGAGAGAGAGAGAGAGAGAGAGAGAGAGAGAGAGAGAGAGAGAGAGAGAGAGAGAGAGAGAGAGAGAGAGAGAGGAAAGGCGAGAATGTTAGAGAGAAAACAAAATTTATATTGGCACAAACATCTATTGAACGAGAGAGAGAGAGAGAGAGAGAGAGAGAGAGAGAGAGAGAGAGAGAGAGAGAGAGAGAGGAAAGGCGAGAATGTTAGAGAGAAAACAAAATTTATATTGGCACAAGCATCTATTGAACAAGAGAGAGAGAGGAAAGACGAGCATTCATGAAATAAAATAGGATATTGGCACAAAGGTGGATTGAACATTCGAAGCAAAAATGGCGAAAGATACTTCGGATACCGATGACCTGTTCGGTTATATGAAGGCAAATATTTGTTAACTGCTGACTAATACAGTTAATATTTGTTAACTGCTGACTAATACAGTTTATATTTGTTAACTGCTGACTAATACAGTTTATATTTGTTAACTGCTGACTAATACAGTTTATATTTGTTAACTGCTGACTAATACAGTTAATATTTGTTAACTGCTGACTAATACAGTTTATATTTGTTAACTGCTGACTAATACAGTTTATATTTGTTAACTGCTGACTAATACAGTTTATATTTGTTAACTGCTGACTAATACAGTTTATATTTGTTAACTGCTGACTAATACAGTTTATATTTGTTAACTGCTGACTAATACAGTTTATATTTGTTAACTGCTGACTAATACAGTTTATATTTGTTAACTGCTGACTAATACAGTTTATATTTGTTAACTGCTGACTAATACAGTTTATATTTGTTAACTGCTGACTAATACAGTTTATATTTGTTAACTGCTGACTAATACAGTTTATATTTGTTAACTGCTGACTAATACAGTTTATATTTGTTAACTGCTGACTAATACAGTTTATATTTGTTAACTGCTGACTAATACAGTTTATATTTGTTAACTGCTGACTAATACAGTTTATATTTGTTAACTGCTGACTAATACAGTTTATATTTGTTAACTGCTGACTAATACAGTTTATATTTGTTAACTGCTGACTAATACAGTTTATATTAGGTATTGGGTATTAATCGTAAAATGACTTATTTTTGTTATGTAGATGAGGGAGAGACAAGGCAAAACTGCCTGTGACGAGTGCTTCTCCCAGAGTTGAAAGAGTGACAGGGCCAAAATCAAGGAATGTTCGAGCCAAAATGTCTGGACACACGGAGCTTGAAGTAATTTAAGTCATAGGATGAGGGAAAGATGGATTCGGGAAGAGAATTCCAGAGCTCAGTTGTTGAACAGAAGAAAGATTGGGAGTATAGTTTTGTCTGTGTCATTTTCCTGTTTCCACTTCGTTACTTTCTCTGTTCATATATTAATATGTTCATATATTAATATGTTCATATATTAATATGTTTTCACCAACCAACTTAACTTCTAAACTCATCATTGTATGGAGAAATCCGGCTTCGCTGGAGAAATTTTTCTAACGAAAAATGTACAAATTATGTCAGCTGTCTAAAACATAATCCAAAAATATGCTGGCTCGCTATCACTCGCCAGGTGTAAATCGACACCTGGGTGAGGATAAGCGTCTTAAAACAGTAGGCTGAATGGGGTCGAATGGCTACTACCCAGAAAGAAAATAAAGCGGGTCGGTTCCCTTAAGTTTTTCTTCCCGTCTACAGTGGCGCTAATAAGTCATGTCCTAGCTGTCCTTACGTTTGGCTTGTTCTGTACTGTATTAATGTCTGCCAGATGTTGAAAAGGCTGGGTAAGTGTAGGAACATGTTTGTATATTTCAATCGATACGAAGAAATGAAGCTTTGATATTACTGACACCAAGTATGGATCAAAACATACTTGGTGCCCGAGCCATCACTTATTAGCGCGACTGTACCCTAGAGCACCCACCAAGATTGCCCGGTTTCATGAAATTACACAGTGCGAAAAAAGGGAAAATTAATACGGAAGGAACAATAACGGTGTGAGACCAGGTATTACAGGACATTACACTCGCATGTAAGTAAAGGTAGGAGTGTGTGAAAAAGGAAAATTAATATTATGGAAGGAACAGTCACGCGGAGTTAAGGGGGGTGACCTGCTTTTTGTTCTCGCCTTTTCTCTCTTTCTATGGCTTGTATTGTATTCATTCGGCCTCATTCAGCCTACTGTTTTAAGACGTGTATCCCCATCCATGTGTCAATTTATTCCTAGCGAGCGATAGCGAGCTAGCATTATTTGGAGAAATCCGGCTTCGCCGGAGAAATGTTTCTATCGAAAAATTTACAAATTTAGCCTGCCGTCATTTTTTTTTCTTTTTTTAAATATGCTGGATCGCTGCCGCTTGCCAGGATGAAATCTACACCTGGTTGGGGGTAAACGTTTTAAAACAGTAGGCTGAATGGGGCCGAATGGATACAAGCCAGAGAAAAGGAGAGAACAAAAGCAGGTCACCCTCCTTAAGGGGAGATGGTTTATTTTGTGTGGTCGATATTTCATAAATTTAGTATTTTTTTAGTTTCCTCCCTAGACCTCCATCAAACTTTAAGAAGATTCTTTAAGAATTAACATCTTATTATGTTACGACCGGGCACTCGGGTACACTAGGGCTCTTACACAGGACTCGAGTATGGCTCGCTGCCACAACGGAAACACACGATCCCAACCCCAGAGTACTGCCAGCCGAACAAAAAACGCCACTACACTCCAGAGTTCTATCTGCTATAACGGGGTATACAAGAACTCGGTACTAGCGTTTCACACAACAGACTAATAACTAGACGGGAGTTATCTAGTCTGGTCAACAATCAAACAAAGAAGAAAGTACTACAACACTAAAGAATAGTGTTGGCCGAAGCCGAAGTAATCCACCCTTGAACTAAGAACTTAAGAAGTCCTCCACCCTCTACTTCGGATCGGCACTATTACGTTACGTTAAACAATAGTCCTCGAGCATCAAGCAAGGAATCTTCTGATAAGTTAGATGCTTCTCGAATACTCATAAGAAGTAAGTATCGGATTTTGAACAGCAATTTAATGAATAACTCACTGGTAATTAAAGGCTTTAAATTGACATAAGAAGAATTATAAGAATAAGCAATAGGATATGGCAAACATTAAGAAGAAGTACTCCGACAATGCACTGGCAATAGCCTACTAAGATTGTGCTCGTGGGCCACTAATCTCTGAAGTAGCTAAGCGTGCCACACATGAAATCAATAGTGCATAAACAATAATATACATAAGGAGAAGCTTCAATACTATGCTGTATCTGCTGGTCGAGCAAAGTCTAGCTGGGATACATAAGGTTAAGAGACAATGGCTGAGCAAGCGGCTCGTAGCCTAGCGAGGTCCTTAAGACTGTGCGGCCAAATTACGTTAATTGACGGGATGCTCTCTTGAGAGATCCAGATCACTAGTATCTGGTTCTCTCCTGGCGATCCTCTCAAAGTCAAGCAAATGAGATAGCACAGTGTTGGGTGGCAGAGGCAAAAGCCCTCATTCGCAACACAGTGCTAAACTCCCACGGTACACAGTCAGAAAGACCACCTAGGCGTTCCACGTCTCCGTTGCAATTGTACTGGTTCAACCGCAACCTAGTACTCATAGGAAATCACAACTCAGAAACCCTATCCCAGTCTAGCATTGCCTAAACCAGCAGAAAACAGGAACATGAATAATCGCACACAGGGAAATGCATATACGAGTGCAACAAACATCAATCAATCCTATTCTAGTTAACCCTTCCAAAAATAGGCTATCTAACAGGCACTTATCTCGTGAGAACTCAAGCGATAATACTTTGGCTGACTAAATCTGCACCAAAGGGGTCATTGGTTAAAAAGGGACGAGAAGAGAAGAAGATAGGCTGTTCAGAGAGTAGAGAAAGTTCACATCAGTCGGAAGAATATGGATAGTTGCAAGGGATATGAGAAGTCGCTCTGCCTGATGAGTTCTGAGTAAAGCATGGCGAGACCTCCCTTTTTATACTCGGCCCTCTAGTGAGCAGATCGCCAACTACTAAGGACCGCCCACTGACAATCATTACGTAATATTCTCTCTCAATCTGGGATCGACAAAGGATTTCCCACGCGCTGAGAAGGAGGAGGGAGGAGGGAGGAGGGAATTAGGCCTACCTGCAGCGTGGCGCACTCACTGTTCCCCCCGTTACGCACTCTCTCTCCTCTCATCATTACCAATAAGTCCCACACACAACACTTATAACTAATGATATAAAATAGAACTCGTTGACTCAGATGAAAACAAAATACATATTTATAATACTTATAGTACAACGGCTCACATAAACTAAGTTAGGAAACTCTACACAGACTACAGCCAAAGTTCCTGGCCTGACGATCCTAGCGAGAGTGGGGCCTGACTGGGCGTTCTGTACAGCATGCTCATACTCGACATGCGTCACACCTCCCCCAAGATTTTACTTGCTCAACCCTGAGCTAAAATCTGATATACAGAACCCCATCAAACCCCTCACACCCAGCGACCGCATGGCACTAAAACAACGCTGAGTTTATCACTAAAACACATCTTATAAAAAAAAATTCACATTTCATAACTCCTCCCAACAATAGTAAAAGACATAATATCATGCTCCCAGAGCGAGCTTACAGCAGCTCAGCCGTTTGATAGTTCGTGGACTACTCAAACTCTATAGGCTATGACAAACTTATACAATTATCTATATTAAAAGAAAGAGTTTTTTTTTATGATTTTTTATATTTTAATATGTTTTTTCCGGCTGCACTATAAGGGCAGCCTATTTTTTCTTCTATACCAAACGCTCAACTCCTGCTTTACGACCCAATACGCTGGGCTACAACCGCGAGCCAACAAGCACCAAGCGCAAAACACCACTCAAACTAAAGCAGGAGGCTACCCGTGTGTCAATCTACCCAGGATCATATACCCTTGAACGACCATCTGCAACCACGTTGTCACAACCGGCAATATGGCGTATGTCCAGGTTATATACCAATAACCTTAGTGACCACCTGGTCAGCCTCATATTCCGATTGTGAAACTGGTCCAAGATCTTGAGAGGGTGATGATCTGGGTAAACTACAACGACCGGACCATAGGCTGGAACATAGACCTCGAAATGCCCCAGCGCATCATCGTCCTTTTCACTTTCATTCATCAGGTTCTGAAACGTTGCTAGTGCATTCTTAAGTCCGTCAGGCATAACATTGCACTGGTAGGTACTCCCGTCCACAACAAAACCACATACCTCTTTAGCACGCTCGGACAAAGTTACAAGCAACGACCACTCACGACATTCCTTATCCCTCAGACCCTTCGTCCACACGTAATCCAGCTCTGCTTGCACCATAGGCTGTCGAGCAGGATTTATACGGTAGGGAATTAAACTGAGCCTTGCACTATCTCCAGCCTGCATGTCGGATTCTACCCCGTACATCAGGCCTGGAGAAGCAACAAACATGCGAAAGTACTGCCATAGCCTAGTAAATAACTGCCTTGCACTGTCTCCACGAACAACATGCCTAGTGCCCTCCCACAACCCAGCCGAGACCGCAGCTTCTAACCTGTAGTCTCCCTCCTTCTCCACCTTCGTCCCTAGAACAGCCAGGTCATGAGAGGGACAATCAGTACCACCCGTGCAGTCACTCCCACAGTTCATTATTGCTAAGGCTTCCCCGCCGATACCGTACATGCGCACCCCCGCATTCCTTGTGACGACATCTGCCTGCGCAGCATCACCGCTTTCAGCGACATGGCCAGATACAGTCGGTCTATGGTAGGGCTGTTGCATTAGACTAGAGCAGCATTGGGAGGCTATGCGACGACCGGGCACTGCGATACCACAGCCGACCTTACCAATCTGCTCAATGTCCTCCTTTTGACCACCACCCTTGGCAGCCATGGGTCGACCCTGACCTGGCAACCATGCCAAAGCCTCGTCGCCCACCTTAAACCACCGAAACAACGAGGCTAACGGTCTTTCAACAGTCACGTGACCTGCCCGTGGAACATCTTGCACCGCCCGAGTTGTGAGACTCAGGGGCTCGGCACGACCAGTGGGGTATGAACCGAGCTGGTGCTGGAGTGCTGCACACTGCTGCTCAGGCAGGTGCTCTAGCGCTTCCACAGCCACCAGACTCGTGTCCCCCGCCCACGGCTCCGCCGAGACATAACAATCCCTTCTCTTCTCCACCTGTGCCCTACTACCCCCCTCTCCTTCTCCACCTTGGCCGCGGCAGACCAACGCAGGGACAGCAGGATGCTCAGGTGGTTGCCTCACAAACTCCTCCAACAGGTTCACATGACATGCTTCCCCGTCCTCGTGTTTGATCTCGACAGCACCATTACCACACTTCTGAACTTCCGGATCCTCCAACTGCAGTTTACAAATATCTGAGGGAACCAACCTGTCTAGATGCTTCCGAAGCAACCCAAGTCCTTCCCCAATATCAAACTGAGCAACCCTTTTTTCTCTCCGTGTGCAACGTTGCTGCCCCGGAGTCTCTTCCGGCCCTACCTCCTCACTAGCTGTGACAGGTCCTGGGGCCTCTCCAGACTCTAACATAGGTGCCAATACTGAATCACCCAGGAGAGCCGCCGAGTCAAAACTCTTAAAACCAACTCCAGCTTTAGCCTCCTCCTGTTGATCGTTCCTCTGCTGGTCTGAAGACGGAGGACTAGGCTGTGACACTTTAGCTGCCCGAGCTCGGGTGACAGCACACGCCATGGGTTCTGCCTGGCACCGCTCGACACACTCTTGCTCTTCCCTACTCACGTCGGCCGTCCTCTCGGCAACGACTAAGGGTAGAACCTCAGAAGCGGGCATTGCAAAGTCGTTGCCGAGAAGAAGGTCGACGCCCTCCACTGGCAGTTTCTCCACAATCCCGACATCCAATTCACGTGTCACACCATCCACCTCCAACTCCAACCGCACCAGCGGGTATGACCGAGTTGCATTAATACCCTGCACCACTACCACCCGAGCCGCATTTATAGGGTAGCCAGTCAAGTTATTCATCAGAGTCTGGGAAGCACCTGTATCACGCAAGACCTCTACTCCATGCTTGCGCCCCGCCCACATCACGCAACCCCGTCCTCTATGGTCACAAAAAACATCCTGAGCAGGGTTCGAGCCTCCCAGGTGCTTCTGCATTGGCTGTGCCTCAGCCTCTGACGAACTGCCCCGGGCAAACTCAGAAGACTTCAGAGACACACCAATGTTGCAGGCCAAAGACACAGCTGCTGTAGGTGGTTTGCTAGGACAGACTCTTGCAAAGTGCCCCTTTTCATGACAATGATAACACTCCAACTCCCCTCTGGGCTTCCCTTGGTACTGGGAAGGGCCCGGCCCCTTCTTAAATGGGACGGTGCTAGTCTTGTGGTCAGTCTTGGTATCATAGCTCTTGTACTTGTTTGCATAAAGTATATCACTAACTCGGGGGGGTGGGGCATCACGCCCCTTGTTACCTGCCTCACTACGCTGGGCAGACCCGCACCCACGAATTAGTGATAGCCGGAGGTCAGCCATCTCAGCTGCCTCCTGTAGAGTTTTAGGGTTCTTTTCTTTAATAGTTAAAGTCATATCTGCACCAGTACACTTATAAAACTGCTCGAGCAGAAACAGCTCAGTCAACTGTTCGGCCGTCTCAGCTTTCTCAGAACGTGTCCAGTTAGCAAGTGCATCTTTTAAGTCCCGGGCATGTTCAAGAAAGGTCGCCTCCCTAGTCTTTGTAACACCCCGAAACTTCAATCGATATGTTTCTGGTTGCAACTCGTATGCCCGTAGGACAGCTCTCTTCAATTCTGGGTAGTCAATGCAAGACTCTAAAGGCAGTGCATCATAAGCCTTCAGACCCTTACCCGTAAGTCTTGAGGAGACCAGAGCTGCCCACTTCTCTTCAGGCCAATTATGCTCCCTACACTTCTTCTCAAAACGATTAAAAAATTCTGTGACTTCAGTTTCACTAAATGCCGGCACCAACTTGACTAAGTGGGACAAGGACTGTTCTCTTACTTGGCCCTCACGGCCCATCCGAATCCCTGTCGACTCTGCACGAGTCTTATCTAAATCTATTTGAGCACAATATTTCTCTGAGTCGTACCTAAGCTCAGCCTCGTGCCTCCTAACCTCAGCCTCATGCCTCCTGGTCTCAGCCTCAATCTCCTGCTTCCTAGCCTCATTCTCCTGCTTCCTAGCCTCATTCTCCTGCTTCCTAGATTCATTCTCAATCTTAGCAAGCTCAAGTTTAAATATCATATCTGGAGACAGGCAGGAAGAGGGAGTTGCCACTACTGAAGGAGGGGGGGGCAAGAACTGGGGAACCACCATACGCACCGCCCGAGGGCACTCCAATCTTCCAATTCTCATCCCTCTGTGGGAGAGTGCTAACCTCCGGCAACTGAGTGGACGGCACTGTGGGAGTCGAGTGAGAGGGGATCTGGGGAGGAACCCCCCCAAACGCCCTCTCCTCCGAAACCCCATGTCGCCCACGCAACACCCAGGAAATCAGCTCCCCCTTGGACATCCCTCCTACATTGGATCTGCCCAAAACCTTGGCCATCAGGTGCAAGCCATAAATATCCACCCCAGTCAGCCTCCCCTCCGTCACATGGTACTGCTTACTCACAAAAAGTCTAGCATCCTCCTCACTAGTTACTAACGGCACCTCCTCAAATGGCATCTCTCGCTCCTCGTCAGTACTAGGGCACGACATACTGAAGTTCACAAAAAATTCTCGAGACAAAAGTGTTAAACTCCCTTATGTAAGCACTAATTACTAAATTAACTGGAGTCTCTTAAATGCTCTCCTAATTGCCTTACAAAAAAAAATATTCTTCAATATGTACGCTAAAGTACGAACAAACAAATGTTGTACAACTCTGCAGAAAATTATACTGTTCACAAAATCCTAAGCAAGGTCGCCATTTGTTACGACCGGGCACTCGGGTACACTAGGGCTCTTACACAGGACTCGAGTATGGCTCGCTGCCACAACGGAAACACACGATCCCAACCCCAGAGTACTGCCAGCCGAACAAAAAACGCCACTACACTCCAGAGTTCTATCTGCTATAACGGGGTATACAAGAACTCGGTACTAGCGTTTCACACAACAGACTAATAACTAGACGGGAGTTATCTAGTCTGGTCAACAATCAAACAAAGAAGAAAGTACTACAACACTAAAGAATAGTGTTGGCCGAAGCCGAAGTAATCCACCCTTGAACTAAGAACTTAAGAAGTCCTCCACCCTCTACTTCGGATCGGCACTATTACGTTACGTTAAACAATAGTCCTCGAGCATCAAGCAAGGAATCTTCTGATAAGTTAGATGCTTCTCGAATACTCATAAGAAGTAAGTATCGGATTTTGAACAGCAATTTAATGAATAACTCACTGGTAATTAAAGGCTTTAAATTGACATAAGAAGAATTATAAGAATAAGCAATAGGATATGGCAAACATTAAGAAGAAGTACTCCGACAATGCACTGGCAATAGCCTACTAAGATTGTGCTCGTGGGCCACTAATCTCTGAAGTAGCTAAGCGTGCCACACATGAAATCAATAGTGCATAAACAATAATATACATAAGGAGAAGCTTCAATACTATGCTGTATCTGCTGGTCGAGCAAAGTCTAGCTGGGATACATAAGGTTAAGAGACAATGGCTGAGCAAGCGGCTCGTAGCCTAGCGAGGTCCTTAAGACTGTGCGGCCAAATTACGTTAATTGACGGGATGCTCTCTTGAGAGATCCAGATCACTAGTATCTGGTTCTCTCCTGGCGATCCTCTCAAAGTCAAGCAAATGAGATAGCACAGTGTTGGGTGGCAGAGGCAAAAGCCCTCACTCGCAACACAGTGCTAAACTCCCACGGTACACAGTCAGAAAGACCACCTAGGCGTTCCACGTCTCCGTTGCAATTGTACTGGTTCAACCGCAACCTAGTACTCATAGGAAATCACAACTCAGAAACCCTATCCCAGTCTAGCATTGCCTAAACCAGCAGAAAACAGGAACATGAATAATCGCACACAGGGAAATGCATATACGAGTGCAACAAACATCAATCAATCCTATTCTAGTTAACCCTTCCAAAAATAGGCTATCTAACAGGCACTTATCTCGTGAGAACTCAAGCGATAATACTTTGGCTGACTAAATCTGCACCAAAGGGGTCATTGGTTAAAAAGGGACGAGAAGAGAAGAAGATAGGCTGTTCAGAGAGTAGAGAAAGTTCACATCAGTCGGAAGAATATGGATAGTTGCAAGGGATATGAGAAGTCGCTCTGCCTGATGAGTTCTGAGTAAAGCATGGCGAGACCTCCCTTTTTATACTCGGCCCTCTAGTGAGCAGATCGCCAACTACTAAGGACCGCCCACTGACAATCATTACGTAATATTCTCTCTCAATCTGGGATCGACAAAGGATTTCCCACGCGCTGAGAAGGAGGAGGGAGGAGGGAGGAGGGAATTAGGCCTACCTGCAGCGTGGCGCACTCACTGTTCCCCCCGTTACGCACTCTCTCTCCTCTCATCATTACCAAAAAGTCCCACACACAACACTTATAACTAATGATATAAAATAGAACTCGTTGACTCAGATGAAAACAAAATACATATTTATAATACTTATAGTACAACGGCTCACATAAACTAAGTTAGGAAACTCTACACAGACTACAGCCAAAGTTCCTGCCCTGACGATCCTAGCGAGAGTGGGGCCTGACTGGGCGTTCTGTACAGCATGCTCATACTCGACATGCGTCACAACACATCCATTAGATCCCCCTTCTAGATTAATTTGTACATTTCTCCGTAGAAAAATGTCTGACCGAAGGCTTGTTTTTCCAAAATTACAGGCTCACTATCGTTCGCCATTAAAAAAATCGACACCTAAATAGCACGAAAGGTCTTATCATGATAAAGAAATGGGGCGAAAGGTCTTAAAATCGACACACTAATGGGGCAAACATCTTAGAATTGCAAAACTAATGGGGCTAACCTCTTAGAATTTCAAAACTAATGGGGCCAAGCATGAGGGAGAAGTGTGTGGTAACCACCGAGGAATATGTCTTCTAAGCGTAGTAGGGAAGGTATACAGTAGGGTAGTGATTGAGAGCGTGAGAGTGAGAACGGAGAAATGGATAGGCGACGAGCAGGGAGGCTTTAGGAAGGGAAGAGGATGTGTAGATCAGATTTTTACCCTGAATTGTGTTGTGGAGAAGTATCTGGAGAAGAAACAAAAGGTGTATGTTGCCTTTATGGACTTGGAGAAGGCCTATGACAGAGTGGATAGAGAAGGTTTGTGGAAAGTACTTAGAATATACGGAGTAGAAGGCAAGTTGCTGAAAGCAGTGAAGAGCATGTATGAGGGTGCAAAGGCGGCAGTACGTGTGGAGAGTGAGCAGAGCGAGTTCTTTGACCTGAATGTTGGTTTGAAACAGGGGTGTGTGATGTCCCCGTGGTTGTTTACTGTATATATGGATGGAGTTATGAAAGAAATACTATCAAGAGCAGTGGATGTTGGTGTATCGCTGAAAAGGGAGGGAATTGAGTGGAAGCTACCTATACTGCTGTTTGCGGATGATACAGTTCTGATGAGTGATAATGAATGGGAGTTGCAGGGTCTGGTAAATGAGTTTGGAACAGTGTGCGAAAAACGGAATTTGAAGGTAAATACGGGGAAGAGCAAGGTTATGGTCTTCGAAAGGGGTGAAGTCACAGAGTGTGAGGTGAAGCTGAACGGTCAGGCTATGGAGATCGTCAACTCTTTTAAGTATCTGGGCAGTGTGTTGAGTAAAGATGGGACTATGGATGAAGAGGTGCGGGAGAGGGTACAACAGGGGAAGAGGGTTGTAGGAACGCTAAAAGCAGTAACAAGAAATAGGGTGGTCAGTATGGAAGTGAAGAAGTCCTTGCATGACAGTGTGGTAATCCCGACACTGACTTACGGAAGCGAAGCATGGACGTTGGTTGAGAGACTCAGACCAAGAGTGAGAGCAGTGGAAATGAATTACTTAAGGAGTGCGTGCGGAATTACATGGAGGGATAGACAGACTAATGAGGAAGTAAGAAGGAGGTGTGGTGTGGAGGTAGATGTGCTGGAAAGTGTGAAAAGGAACAACTTGAGATGGTTCGGCCATATGGAACGTATGGAAAGCGAGAGAATGACTAAGAGGGTGTACGAGAGCGAGGTGGAGGGACAGAGGGGGAGAGGTAGACCGAATATGAGGTGGAAGGATGGAGTGAGGAACTACATGAATGAAGGCGGTGCTGGTTGGGGGGAGGGGCGTCGACTGACTGGGGACAGAGGTGCATGGGGGCGGTTCGTTCGTGGCCACCCCTTCGGGGATCACGGCGTCAGGCAATAGATAGATAGATAGATGAGGGAGAAGGAGGTCCAGAAAGAACGCCCCATCTCCCCGTAAGCCCGGTATTACAGCCTATTATACCCTGGAAGGCAGCAAAGGTACCGTAGTGGGTGGGTGTGCCGGAATAGGGTCACGGGCATTTGTCTTGGTCACGGAATAGCGAAAAAAAAAAAGGAAAAGAGGGGGAAAAAAAATAGGAAAAGTGGGGATTGGGCCTGAGTAAATAGATAGATAGATAGATAGATAGATAGATACTGGGTGCTCGTAATCCCCACTACATTCTAAATATAAAATGGGTAGGTAGGTAGGTAGGTAGGTACAAAGGAAATCAAGCAACAACAGATCTAGTGACCCTTCTAGGTTGCTTGTCCTCCAAAACACTGAGGATCAAGTGTCCAAACAGTGGTTTAGAGTGGGTAAGGGAACATTGGAAAAGGGAATTACTGCCCTGGAACTAATGTCCGTGGCAGGATTAGGAAGTTAGTAGGGGACAGATGGGTTAGTAACTGAGGGGAGGATAAAATAAAGTTATTCATTTACAAATGCAGTCAGTCGCGGGTTTGATGCGAGATATTTGTCTAGGCGGAGTTTAAATGAATCAACGGTGATACAGTCTATAACGTTTCGGGGAAGGTAGGTATGAAAAGGGTCTATAGAGTGTCCATAATAATATACCTTTATCGTTGAGGTATATTGGTAGTATTAGACCCGTTTAAGGGCAGGTTTTTAGTTTGTTCCCTGGATATCCATCAAGCTTAAGATTACACCCCCTTGAGCCCTTTTCAAGATAAATTTGTACATTTTTCGGTAGAAAAATGTCCCGGCTGAAAGCCGGTTCCTCTTAAATTACAGGCTCGCTATCGCTCGCCAGGATAAAATCGACACCTAAATGGCACGAAAAGTCTTAAATTTGACAGAAAAGGGTCGAAAGTTCTAAAAATCGTCAAAATAATGGGGCGAACGTCTTAAAATTAGTAAAACAATGGGGATAAACATGAGGGAGAAAGGGGTCAAGAAAAAAATCCCTCAAGTGGAAATCTCCCCTTAATACAAGCTGGAAATGCCCATGAATTCACACTCTCTCCTCCACAATGTCTGCTTGTTTATGGGGAGAATTCCACTTGAGGGATATTTTTCTTGACCCCTTTCTCCCTCATGTTTAGCCCCATTGTTTTTTCTAATTTTAAGACGTTCGCCCCATTATTTTGACGATTTTAAGAACTTTCGACCCATTTCTGTCAATTTTAAGACCTTTCGTGCCATTTAGGTGTCGATTTTATCCTGGCGAGCGATAGCGAGCCTGTTATTTAAGAGGAACCGGCTTTCAGCCGGGACATTTTTCTCCCGAAAAATGTACAACTTTATCTTGAAAAGGGCTCAAGGGGGTGTAATCTTAAGCTTGATGGATATCTAGAGACCAAACTAACCCCCCCCTCCCCCCTCCCCCTCCCCCCCTCCCCACCCCCACCCCCCTCCCCCACCCCCCTCCCCTCCCCCTCCCCCACCCCCCTCCCCCTCCCCCTCCCCCACCCCCTCCCCCCTCCCCCTCCCCCACCCCCTCCCCCTCCCCCCTCCCCTCCCCACCCCCCTCCCCCCTCCCCCACCCCCTCCCCACCCCCCCCCTCCCCCCCTCCCCCACCCCCTCCCTCCCTCCCCCACCCCCCTCCCCCCCTCCCCCACCCCCCTCCCCTCCCCCACCCCCCTCTTAAATTCTTTTGTCCCATGAATTTCTACTCTCTGGAATTGACTTCCTTGGAGTTGCTTTCCACAAATTACAACTTGTATAAATATATGTATATACTCAGGCTTCTATGACTCAGGCACATACCTCACAGCTGGGGGTGGCCGACTCGAGACAGAGCCAAGTTACAACCTACAACACAGTAGTGAGAGGGGAAGGTCAAGTTTCGTTGCGATCTACCGAGTTTTTCGACTATATCGCGGTATATTGGTGACTAGCAGGGGTACCCGGCGTTGCCCGGGTAATCACCATAATCATCATCACTACACTACCACCAGTACTACTACCATAATCACCATCATCAATCACTACTACCACAATCATCACAATACTACTACTACCATAATCACCGGCCTCGACCTCCCTGTGCCTCATTAAACGGCGACCTCGATTTCGGCCGCTAAATGACCTCCGATGTTGGATCTGACTTCATCCGTACCCCCATTTTGGGGGGCTGCGAACAACATTCGTTCCATACACCTTTTCGATCGGAGGCCTCCTTCTGCCCCAAACGGCAATTTTTTTCATTTTATTTTTTCTTCAATTCGGCCTCGAAACGACCTCCGATCGTGGCCTCGCCCCCTCTATGACCTGACCCAGGTCAATTGACACTCACATGCAAAGTTTCAGCTCCCCAGGTCCAAAACTGCGGCCGCCTTTAGGAACACACACACACACACACACACACAAACACACAGACAATTGAATATATAATATAGATCTAACTTGTCAAAAAACTACTCACAAAACCAAACTCAGTGTTACGGTCCATTGTAGTGCTAATTCAAATTGATTCCTAAGATTATTTTGGGAGATAAACGCGATTTGAAGACAAAAAAATAAATCCGTTAAAACCTCTATTCATTGTAGCGGCATTTTGTATTTTGTATTTAAGATCCCAAGTTGTCTGTTATGTTTCTGTAGTTCAACCCTCACTCCCCTCCTTGCCTATTTAATCACTGCCTCTCTTCACTGATGCCTCTCACACACTCACTCTCTCTCACTCACTCACTCTCTCCTCTTGTTCCCTCTCTCACTCACTCCCTCTCTTTTGTTCCCTCTCTCACTCACTCACTCTCTCCTCTTGTTCTCACTCACTCACTCTCTTTTGTTCCCTCTCTCACTCACTCACTCTCTTTTGTTCCCTCTCTCACTCACTCACTCTCTTTTGTTCCCTCTCTCACTCACTCACTCTCTCCTCTTGTTCCCTCTCTCACACACTCACTCTCTCTCTCTACACGACCTTTGTTCTCTTTTATTTATTTTTCTTTCATTCTCCTCCCCCTCTTCCCTTTCATCCTCTTTCATCCTCCTCCCCTTCTTCCCCTTTTATCCTCCTCCCCTTCTTTCCTCTTTCATCCTCACCTCCCCCTCTTCCCCTCTCTGCCGCCGTGTCTCTCCCACAGTCTGTCTTTGTGTCCTATATTTGGGTCTCTCACGATTCCCTTTCTTTATCATCATCTCATTGGACACTCATACAGGCAACTTCCTTCCCATAACTACGCCACAATGTATTAAGGGCAGGTATTTAGTTTGTTCACTAGACCTCCATCAACCTTAAAATTACACTCCCTTGAGTCCCTTTCAAGATAAATTTGTACATTTTTCGGTAGAAAAATGTCCCGGCCGAAGGCCGGTTCCTCTTAAATTACAGGCTCACTATCGCTCGCCAGGATAAAATCGACACCTAAATGGCACGAAAGGTCTTAATATGGGTGAAAGTTCTTAAAATCGCTAAACTAATGGGGCAAACATTTTATAATATCAAAAGCAATGGGGCTAAACATAAGGGATAAAGGGGTCAAGAAAACATCCCTCAAGTGGAAATCTCCCCTTAACAAAACATCCTGACCCCCTTCCAAAAGAAAACACAAACACAAACATAAATATATATAGATAAAAACATAGATAATTAATTAAATATATACGTTAAAAAAAATAGGAAAAGTGGGGATTGAGATAGATAGATAGATAGATAGATAGATAGATAGATAAGTAAAAATATATAAATTAATACATACATATAAATATATACCTGTATATATATGAATTAAATTAATATTATATTTAATTTAAATCAATAAATAAATTCGTCCTCTCAGACCTTTCAAGCTAAATATGTCTTGTACATTTCGGTCAAAAATTATCCAGGCCAAAGGCTGGTTTCTCCTAAAGTGCAGGCATGCATCGCACGCCAGAAAAAAAACGTCGACACTTGAATGGGGTGAAATGTCTTATAATCGCCAAACCAATGAGGTGAAAACGTCTTCAAGCATCCAACCTAATGGAGAGAAACAGAGAGGATAAAAAACGGAAAAATAGAGGAGAGAGAGAGAGAGAGAGAGAGAGAGAGAGAGAGAGAGAGAGAGAGAGAGAGAGAGAGAGAGAGAGAGAGTTAAATATCTTACCGATTTCTCTTGCAACAGTTCCAACAGCTGAGGTCAATCTGGCTGACCTGACCATCAGATTATGTCGACTGAAGACCGGTACTGACTCTGATAGTGCTGAATAGGCTCTCTCTCTCTCTCTCTCTCTCTCTCACCAATCCTAAACATCAACACTTTAATGGCGTAATATAGTGCCACGATCCCAGGATATATGTACAGTGTATATATATATATATATATATATATATATATATATATATATATATATATATATATATATATTATATATACCAGTCTACCATTTTATGATATAGCCTAATGCAAGATTTCAATTGTATTTATATCTAAAGATAACTATATTTATCTAAACACTATGGACGCCGCTAAACGATAATAGAAAAGATAATATATTATGTTAAGATTAAAAATACGCTGGGATGAAACGCCGCAACAATAATAACACACACACACACACACACACCCACGTACACAAACAGCCAACCACGCTCCACACACACACACACACACACTCACACTCAACGCACGTACACACACACACCCAACCACGCTCCACACACACACACACACACACTCACACTCAACGCACGTACACACACATACCCACACACACACACACACTGTCACTCTGGCCTTTCCTGCAACGCCACTGCTTTTGTTGGTCAGAAAATAGTGAGTTTTGGTTTGTTGATCCGCGTATGTAGGTGGGTGGGTGTTTGTGGGGGGAGGGGGGAGGGAGTGTGTGGGTGTGGGTGGGGGGGGGGAGGAAGTGTGGGGGTGTTGTGTGGATATTTGTGAAGGTGTGTGTAGGTGGGTGGGTGTTGTGTGGGTATGTATGGATGTATGTGTGTGGGAGAGGGAATATGTGGGGGTATTGTATGGGTATTTGTGAGGGTGAGTGGGTATGTGTGGGGGAAGGAATATGGGGGTGGGGGGGTATGTGTGAGGGAGGGAGTGTGTGGGTATTTGTGGGTGGGTATGTACAAAGGAGTACAAAGGAAATCAAGCAACAACAGATCCAGTGACCCTTCTAGGTTGCTTGTCCTCCAAAACACTGAGGATCAAGTGTCCAAACAGTGGTTTAGAGTGGGTAAGGGAACATTGGAAAGGGAATTACTGCCCTGGAACTAATGTCCGTGGCAGGATTAGGAAGTTAGTAGGGGACAGATGGGTTAGTAACTGAGGGGGGGATAAAATAAAGTTATTCATTTACAAACGCAGTCAGTCGCGGGTTTGATGCGAGATATTTGTCTAGGCGGAGTTTAAATGAATCAACGGTGATGCAGTCTATAACGTTTCGGGGAAGCCCATTCCACAAGTTGACAACTCGATTGAAGAAGAAATTCTTAGATTCGTGCGAGTTAAAAGATTTACCAATAATTTTGCAACCGTTTCCCCGCGTGTAATTAGATTGGTCGATAGTGAAGTACTTACTACAGTTCATATTGTCGATGCCTTTGATGATTTTGAACACTTGAATTAAGTCGCCTCTTAATCTGCGCTGGGTTAAAGGAAATAGATTTAATTCTCTAAGACGCTCTTCGTATGGTTTGTTCTTTAGGCTAGGTATAATTTTGGTAACTCTACGTTGAACTCGTTCTAGCTTGTTTATATCTTTTTGGTAATAAGGGCACCAGGATTGAACGCAGTATTCCAGAAGAGGGCGGACTAAGGAATTGTAAAGGGTTAGGATAACTTCTTTGGATTTATGCTCAAATGACCTGCCTATAAAGCCAATTATTTTGTTTGCCTTCTTAACAACTTCTGAACATTGTTGACTCGGTTTTAGGTTACTCGATATTGTTACTCCCAGATCGGTTTCTCTGTTTACATTCTTAAGCTGAGTGCCATTCATCGAATAGTTTGCTTTCTCATTTAGGTATCCGATATGTAGTACTTTACATTTATTCGCATTGAAACTCATTTGCCAAATTTGGGCCCAACATGACAATTTATCTAGATTGTGTTGCATATCGTCAACTTGTTCTTTTGAGAGTACGCTATTTGCAATTTTTGTATCGTCAGCAAATTTTGAGATTGTACAGGTGAGACCCTCATCTATGTCGTTGATGTAAATTAGAAAGAGAATTGGTCCTAGTACCGATCCCTGGGGTACCCCGCTACTTACATTGGTCCATTTTGATGCCTTACCGTTTATGACTACTCTTTGCTTTCTGTCGCTGAGCCAATTTTCTATCCATTTCAACACACCGTCTTGTATTCCATGTGCTTTTAGTTTTAGCAGTAAACGTTTGTGGGGAACTTTGTCAAAGGCCTTTTGAAAATCAAGGTATATAATATCTACAGCTTTACTCTCATCGTAGAGGTTGAGGATATCGTGGAAGAAGTCTAAGAGGTTTGTTAAACAGGAACGTTTTTTACGAAAGCCGTGTTGAGTATCTTTAAGTATGTTATTTTCCTCTAAGTGATTTACGAGTCTGTCTCTTATGACCGTTTCTAGCATTTTACATACAACTGAGGTTAAGCTAATTGGACGATAGTTACTGGATAGGGATTTGCTGCCTTTTTTGAATATCGGTGTTACGTTGGCTAGCTTCCACTGATCGGGCATAGTTCCAGACTGCAAGGATTTATTGAATAGTAATGTCAGTGGTTTAGAGAGCTCATCCTTAGCTTCCTTTAGAACTCTAGGCGAGATTGTATCAGGTCCAGGCGTTTTATTTACCTTGAGTTTATCTAAACAATTCAATACTTCTCTCTCTGTAACGGTGATATTGCTTAAAACATCTGAATTATCAATCTGAATCGGCGATGGTGTAGGGATATCACTGAGGTCTTCTGTTGTAAAAACTGATGCAAAGAAGGTATTGAGGGCATTACTCATTTGTTCTTCGTCTTTGGTGTATTCTCCATTTTCATCGACTAACGGTCCAACAGTTGAAGTAACTACTTTTTTTCTTTCTGATATAACTATAGAATTCTTTCGGGTTTGTTTTACTTTGATTCGCAATATGTAACTCTAAGGTCTTTTTACTTTGCTTAATTAACTTTTTGGCTTTGCGTCGTAGCTCTACAAATTTCAGCCGTTCTTCGTCATTTTGTGAGGATTTTAATCTATCATTAGCAAATTTTTTAGCAAGCAGGCAGTTTGAAATATCTTTATTCCACCATTTGGGCTTATTATTATGGCCTGGACGCCGAGTTTTCGATGGTATGCAGTCTTGCACTGCTTTTAGGTAAGTGGCTTCGAATAACTTCCAAGATGTATTTATGTCGTTATTGTGAATTAAAAAGCTCCAGTCAGTTTCTTTAAACATAGCTCTAAGTTTAGGAAAGTTTGCTTTCTTGAAATTAGGGACTTTTTCGATGCTACTATTTGGTTCGTTACTAGTAAAGTTTAAAGTGAAAGTTATCGTATGATGGTCGCTGTTACTGAATTCATCACCAACATTCAAATTCTCTATTAATTCTTCTTTTGTTGCAAGTACAATGTCAAGAACGTTATTACCACGGGTCGGCGTTCCAACAAATTGATAAAGCGAACTCTCTTGCAAGTTCGTATACAAGTCATGTCCGGAGTGTGAAGTAAGAGTATCGCCCCACTTGGTCACAGGTAAATTAAAGTCACCAAAAATTACGGTATCTTGTGAGTTACTTACATCTGCAATTTGTTCGTAAATTTCTCGGTCAGTTTGCACTGATTGAGCTGGAGGTCTGTATATTAATGCAAGTATTATTTTGGTACCTTTATTATTCTTTATTAGCACAAAAGATGCGTCGACGTTCACAATTTGAGGTTTTGACAAGAGGGTAGGGTTAAGACTTTCTTTGATATAAAGTAAAACGCCACCTCCATTTCGATTTATTCGGCTTTTCTCAAACATTACATAACCGGGAAGTGAATACTCTGCTAAAAAGTCTCTATCTTCTGTATTGAGCCAAGATTCTGTTATGCCAATCACATCATAATTTTCTGTAAACACTAGCTCCTCTAAATCTGAAAATTTATTGCGTATGCTACGAGCGTTTGCATAGAAAACCTTTAAATTTGTTATTTTAGAACTCACGGAACGCGCTTTAATAATATTTTTGGTTCTCGTCGGATCTACATTTATGTTCATGGCTGTCCTCGGTCCTCGCTGTCTCCGGTCCTTATCGCTGGTGGTCCTCGGTTGCCTCTGTGTTTTTCTTGGCGTTGGATGATTTATGTCACTGCTGCTTCTTCTCGGATGGCGTTTTTTGATCCATGGCTGCGGACTGCTTCGTGTAGGAGACGACCCATGCGTGCTGAACCCACAGGCTTTAGATGAGTGCCATCCTTGCGGAACAGAGTAGCCTGGTTGTAGAAGTTGTCCCAGAGGTTGATGAATTCAACTTCTTCCCTCAGACACAAATGTTTTAGTCGGCTATTTGTGCTGAAGGCCTTGTCGTAGAATTTGTCAGGTGCGTCGATCTTGGGGAGAATGCCTGAGATGATGATATTCCTTGACTTGTTTTTGTAGTGCTGGATCATCTTGCGATATTTCTCCATCAACTCTTCGGATCTGGTGCGCATGACGTCATTTGAACCAGCATGGATGACAAAAAGGGTATTTTCATTTGCATCCTTTGTGGTATCTTCGAAGGCTTCCACAATGTCGTCCAGTCCAGCTCCTGGGATGCAAAATCTTTTTCGTTGAATTGGGACTCTGTCGCAGAACTCTTCGACCTGTCCTCGTAGGATGTGTGGGGGAGGGAGTGTGTGGGGGAGGGTGTGGGTATGTGTGGGGGAGGGAGTGTGTGGGGGAGGGTGTGGGTATGTGTGGGCGTGTGTTGTATTCGGATGGGTGTATGTATATATGTGTGAACGTGTAGGCGGGGGTGTTCTGTGTGTAGCGAGGTTAACTGTTGGTTATGTACGGAATATGTTTGTGTGCGTGTGCTTGAGTGTGTGTGTGTGTGTGTGTGCGTGTGTGTGTTTGGCTGTAGGTTATGTGTTTACCCTCTCTTATGTTATTTGTATATTCCCATGTATTTATTTAATCCTACTACAGTACGTGTTGTAAAAAAACTGTTATTCTTTCAGTAAATTGTATCATGGAACATGTATGTAATGGATCGGCTTTAATGTTCGCGATTAATGTGTTTACGAGCCCTAACTGAGTCCAGGAGAGTTTTTATTTTTATTATGGCTATAATATGCGACACATATTATATAATATTTAAACTTTTCAGTGTGTGTGTGTGTGTGTGTGTGTGTGTGTGTGTATTCATATTATTGTAGTTTGACAGGAATTGAGTTTTTTGACTCGTATTGTCCCGTTTCCTAGAGATTATTATGAATGACAATTACCCATCTCCTTGCTCAAGGGAAATGGTAACCGCCGGCTGCGTGTGTGTGTGTGTGTGTGGTTCATTTTACATACCGGTATTGCTTTGCCATAGAGCGTTTGAAAGATATGAAACCATGGATAATATATCATGGAATGAGTTTTCTAAATTTTCCGGTTACTCATTATCTTGCGTATATCAACCCACAATTGTTCACGAAACCTGTTGTGAATAAAGCCGGTATCACAAGAGCGCCAAGTTTTCACTCAACATTTATCCTCAACACTGGTCTGGCAGCTTATGAGGTAAACATTTAATATTTGTATGTTACCTACTGTATATTCATCGATCATCACTCTAGTTTCCGATACCAGTCCAAAATACTCCAGAAATGCTGCCAGAAAAATGTTGATCATCGAATGTTTACTATAAAATCTCTCGTGTGATACAGGAGAAAGTGCTCCTCCTCATATGGTGTTTATATTCTTGGTGTGTTTTGTCTGAGCTTGGTAGAACATGAAGGACCCATTGGTGGTTTATGACAACATCCTTGCTAGCACCCGGTACCTGCCAGTATTAATATTCTGTGTGTGCTGCGTCCGACACTTCCATAATACATGAAGGAATGATGGTGGGTGGGTGTGGTGGGTGGATAGGTGGGTGAGTGGGTGGTGGGTGTGGGTGTGTGTGTGTTTGGTGTGTGGGTGTGGGTGTTGGTGTGAGTGTGGGTGTGGTGAGTGGGTGTGTGGGTGGTGGGAGTGGGTGGGTGTGGGTGTGTGGTGTGAGTGTGTGTGTGGGTGTGGGTGCGGATGTGTGTGGTGTGGGTGGGTGTGGGTGCGGATGTGTGTGGTGTGGGTGTGGGTGCGTGTGTATGTGTGTGGGTGTGTGGGTGTGTGGTGTGAGTGTGTGTGTGGGTGGGTGTATGTATGTGTGTCTGGGTGTAGGTGCGTGTGTATGTGTGTGGGTGTGTGGGTGTGTGGTGTGAGTGTGTGTGTGGGTGTGTGGTGTGTGTGTGGGTGTGGGTGTAGGTGCGTGTGTGTGTGTGGCAGAATACCCTAGCAGCTCGACCAGTAGTCTGTACAACCTCACGTACCGAGTGTCAAATACAGTTGCCCACATTCTTTAAGGGCCTTCTTCTTCCTCATGTTTAGCCCCATTAGTTTTCAGATTTGTATACCGAAAAATGTACAAATATGTCTTGAAGGGGTTCTTGTTATTTTTTGTTTTGTTAATCTTGTATAATAATAATTTCTACAATACCTTTGCTTCAAGTTTATATGAACTAAATTTTAGAAATTTATATTAACCCTCTCAAACATATGCAACCTTGCAATAAAATTACAAGGTGGTTTTATAGTGAATATGTTGGCAGATGTGTGTGTGTGTGTGTGTGTGTGTGTGTGTGTGTGTGTGTGTGTGTGTGTGTGTGTGTGTGTGTGTGTGTGCGCGCGTGCTCTCTGGGGTCGTGAGATCCTCTTCCTGCCTGGCACTCCACACTTTCAGTTCGTGAGTCTTTGTTAAGGGGAGACTGGCCGTTTGTTTGGTCTATTAATTCATTAATGTAGTCATATATTTTTTTTTGTTTTAGTTTTCTCTGTAGACCTCCATTGAGCTTAGAAAAACACCCCCTAGACCCCCCTTCAAGATAAATTTGTACATTTTTCGGTAGAAAAATGTCATGGCCGAAGGCCGGTTCCTCTTAAAATTGCAGGCTCGCTATCGCTCGCCAGGAAATAATCTACACCTAAATGGCACGAAAGGTCTTAAAATTATCAACGAAATGGGGCGAAAGGTGTTAAAATCGCCAAACTAATGGGCCGAACGTCTTATGATCTCAAAACTAGTGGGGCTAAACATTAGGGAGAAGGGGTTCCAGAAAAACGGTCTGCCTCCCCTTAAAAGGGTATCGGTACTACTTGCATTTTCTGGACCCCCTTCTCCCTCATGTTTAGCATATTAGTTTCAGATTTTTAAGACTTCATGTTCCGTTAGTGTGGCGATTTTGAGACCTTTCGCCTCATTTCTTTGTCAATATTAAGACCTTTCATGCCATTTAGGTGTCGATTTTTGAATGGCGAGCGATACCGAGCCTGTAATTTTTAAAGGAACATTTGTCTACCGAAAAATGTACAAATTTTTCTTGAAAGGGGGTCTAGGGGGGGGGGGGGGGGGGGGGGGGTTTATCGAGGAAACTCAAAAATGTATAAATAAATATATGAGGCCTCCAGAGCCAAAGGGGGATCCAAGCCATTTTGTTTTTAGTTAGCACCTCATATATATATATATATATATATATATATATATATATATATACAGTATATATATTTATATATAATCCCAAAAAAAAAAAATATATATATATATACATATATATATACAGTATATATATATATACTGTATATATATATATATATATATATATATATATATATGAGGTGTTAACTTAAAAACGGTAAAATGGCTCGGAGTCCCCTTTGGCTCTGGACACCTCATATGAGCACTACCGGTACCTCCTTAAGGGGAGATTTCCACTTGAGGGATTATTTTCTTGACCCCTTTCGCCCTCATGGTTAGTTCCATTGCTTTTGAGATTTTAAGACGTTCGACCCATTAGTTTGGTGATTTTAAGAACTTTCGCCTCATTTTTCTCAATTTTAAGACCTTTCGTGCCATTTAGGTGTCGATTTTTTCCTGGCGAGCGATAGCGAGCCTGTAATTTAAGAGGAATCGGCCTTCGGCCGGGACATTTTTCTGCCGAAAAATGTACAAATTGATCTTGATAGAGGGTCAAGGGGGTGTAATTTTAAGCTTGATGGAGGTCCAGGGAACAAATTAATAACCTCCCCTTAACCCATACAGTACCAGTGACGTCCTTTTCATTATATTTTGGCAACTCTTCGAGCATAGTTTGGTGAGTGTACTGTCGGTAGAGAGATCACCATTCGGACTAATGTTAGTAAATAAGTAAGTATCGTGTGGATTAAAGTTAGGCTGGAGTAGCTAGTCTGGGTGGCATGAACTAAACCGGATGGGGCACTAGCTTATTATATGCAACTAAGATGGGGCAGTTGGTACCAACATTGGCAACACTGAAGGTTTAGTACCAAACCTACATACCCCGATAGTCATGAAGTTCGGTGATAGGAGAGGCTGGGAATGCGATATCTCCCGGATCAATAACCGGGCTGTTGGTTATCACACAGAGGCCCACGTCTCTTCAACAAACTCCCACGGCAAGTAATAGACATGAGGGGCGTCTCGTTAGACAACTTCAAGAAAGCCCTCGATGTAGAATTGCAAAAAGTGCCAGACGAGCCCATCTTCGCAGGGGGAGAGTGCTGCCCCTTCGAATAGTCTGCTGCACCAAATCACCACCCAGAACGAGGGGCGACGCGCTCCTCGGTGCCACTAGGATGGTGTAGAACACAACTTTAGGTGACCTTAGCTAGGTTGTCCAAATTTGTTCATTCGTTCTGTAGATGTTTGGAGATGTTTTGTAAATACGCTACCAGCTTGAGACGCACAATAACAATAACGGTGCGCTCCACCTCTTCGAATAGTCTGCTGCACCAATTCTCAAACAACAACGAAGGGCGGTGCGCTCTTCGGTGCCACTAGCAAGAGTGGCGAACTCCACATAGGTGACATAGGTAGGTATCTTGCTGTCCACACCTTTAGTAGCGTTCTGGGTAGTATATGATAACGTCGCTATATTGCGTTATATGTGATCAGTAAGGAATTGTATTTCTATAGAATCGCGGTCATTAATTAGTTTATTCAAGTGCTTTGGGGTTTGTAATTGATGATTAATGTTAAGAACGGGGGTGTTACTTAATATGTCGGAGAGGGTTAATGTTAAGAACGGGGTGTTACTTAATATGTCGGAGAGGGTTAATGTTAAGAACGGGGTGTTACTTAATATTTTGAAGCCACGACCAAAATGAAGGAACCTCAGATATAAATATTAGGTAAATAGTTAACCCCTTCTGTGCCGGCGACGTCTTATAAATTTTATTCTAGCATTATTGAGACGATTTTGTGCAGTTTAAGAAGGATCTGTGGTAGCAAAAAGGGTTGAATGAGATCGTTCGAAGCCTGTTAATTGCTGGAGACCCTATTTAATCTGAATAAAATCGTCTAAATACATAAAGAGTTGCAGTATAATATGGTATCCTGGTTAAACCTGCCGTGTGGACCGAGCCAGGGGAGGGAGGGAGGGAGGGAGGGAGGGCAACAAGGTCAGACATAACGGGTGGACGAGATATGCCAGACCACGGCTATTGACAGGACAAAGCAATATAGGGTGGTAGGGGCAGGGTGAGGCAGGATAGAGGTGCGTTGGGTAAAGTAGGACAGAGGAAGGGGGCTAGGATGGGTAGGATGAAGGCAGGACAGGGTAAGACAGGACAGGGTGAGGAAGGACAAAGTACTAGGGAGGGTACATGGAGGTAGGAAGGGTAAGAGGAAGGCAGGACAGGGTAAGGCAGGGCAGGGTGAGACACGACAGGGAAAGGCAGGACAGGGTAAGGCAGAACAACGCACTAGGGAGGGGGGCACAGGGAGGATCACACAGAGGCCCACACTCTTCAATAAACTTCCACGGCGAGTAAGAGACATGAGGGGCGTTTCGTTAGACAGCTTCAAGAGAGCCCTCGATGTCGAACTATAAAAAGTGCCAGACGAGCCCATCTTCACAAGGGAGCGTTCCGCCCCTTCGAACAGCCTGCTGCACCAATTTTCAAACAACAACGAGGGGCGGTGCGCTCCTCGATGCAACTAGCAGAGTGGCGAACTCCACATAGGCCGGTAAAAACGCTTGGTTAGAATTTAGAGGCTCGTAGCAAAAGTAGGAACGTAGAAATACAATAGTTGAATACATTTAAAGTGGAAACCAGTATGATAGAAAGCCAAGGGGGGGGGGGGGGGGGCAAAGGGCAAGAGAGCGACTCATATATTGTCAGACTCTATCGGCTGGTTGAAGTCAGAGATCAGGGTGGGGTCGTCAGGGAGGGTGGAGTGCTGGGGGCAGGCTGGCTGGTAAAGTGAAGAGAGAGGGACATTGAAATAAATTGTTGAAATAAACGCAAATATATTATAATATTATATGCGTTTGAATAGGATACATAATTATGCCATCAAGCTTAAAATTACACCCCCTACACCCCCTTGCAAAATAAATTTGTAAATTTTTCGGTAGAAAAATGTCCCAGCCGAAGGCCGGTTCCTCTTAGATTACAGGCTCGCTATCGCTCACCAGGGACACATCGACACCTAAATGACACAAAGGTCTTAAAATTGACAGAAATAGGGTGAAAGGTCTTAAAATCGCCAAACTAATGGGGGGAACGTCGTAAAATCTCAAAGATTTCGTTAGACAACTTCAAGAGAGCCCTCGATGTCGAACTACGAAGAGTGCCAGACGAGCCCATCTTCACAGGGGGACGCTCCGCCCTTTCGAACGTTCTGCTGCACCAATATTCAACAAACAACGAAGGGTAGAGCACTCATCAGTACCACTAGTAGTGTGACGAACACAATATAGGCAGGTAGGCCAGGTGGATGGGACTCGTCAGCCTTGGTCGGCAACCCATCGAGGGGAGACAACCTTATAAAAATCCGGGTGGATGGGAAACGTCTGCTTTGGTCGGCAACCTGTCTAGAGAAATACACCTTATACAACTTAACGAAGGGCGACACACTCATCGGTGACAATTGCACGTGGTTAAATCTACAATAGATACAATATATAAATAGATAGAGTAAAGACAGCACCCGTGGTTAGATACTGCTAGACACAGACACAGTGAGAGGTGAGTGGTGGGTGACTAGGGAGGGTGGAGGGTTGGCTGGGAGGCTGGCAGGGTGAAGGGGGTCTGTGATATCTACCAGTACGACAGTCTCAAGTGGTAGGGTGGGGCTGGGCAGTGTGATGTGTACAGGGGGAATAGAGAATAGGTTGTATGGGTCCAGTTGTGGCAAGATATTAGAAGGATAAAGATGTGGTGTGGTGGTGGGGTTGGGTGGTGTGGGGGTGGGGTTGGATGGTAGGGTTGGGTGGTGTCGGGGAGGGGTTGGGTGGTGTGGGGGTGGGGTTGGATGCTGTGGTGGTGGGGTTGGGTGGTGTGAGGGTGGGGTTGGGTTGTGTGATGGTGGGGGTGGGTGGTGTGGTGGTGGGGGTGGGGTTGGGTGGTGTGATGGTGGTGTGGGAGCGGGGTTGGGTGGTGTGGGAGCGGGGTTGGGTGGTGTGGGGGCGGGGTTGGGTGGTGTGGGGGTGGGGTTGGGTGGTGTGGGGGTGGGGTTGGGTGGTGTGGGGGTGGGGTTGGGTGGTGTGGAGGTGGGGTTGGGTGGTGTGATGGTGGGGTGGGGTGGCGAGGGGGTTGGGTTGGGTGGTGTGGGGGTGGGGTTGGGTGGTGTGATGGTGGGGTAGGGTGGTGTGGGAGCGGGGTTGGGTGGTGTGGGGGTGGGGTCGGGTGGTGTGGGGGTGGGGTCGGGTGGTGTGGAGGTGGGGTTGGGTGGTGTGATGGTGGGGTGGGGTGGCGAGGGGGTTGGGTTGGGTGGTGTGGGGGTGTGAGCATGATCTTTCTACTAAAAAAAAAAAAAAAAAATGTATGTTGAAGAATTCTAATTATTTTTACTGAGACACGAACTTGGGCATAGGGCCTAGTTATAAATCGTGAAATATTTACCAAGACTAACAAAGCTAATGCGCTTTGTCGTGTAACCTGAAGTTGTGTACACCAACGAAAACAAGAACCCCTTTGATGCTTGCAATACTTAAATGAGCGAGAGAGAGAGAGAGAGAGAGAGAGAGAGAGAGAGAGAGAGAGAGAGAGAGAGAGAGAGAGAGAGAGAGACTGACTAAACTAAACCCAACTAAAACAAGGATCATAGCAATGTGAAATTATCTTTGAACTGAGAGAGAGAGATAGAGAGAGAGAGAGAGAGAGAGAGAGAGAGAGAGAGAGAGAGAGAGAGAGAGTAAACTAAAACAAGGATCGTAGCAATGTGAAACTGTCTTTGAACTTTTTTTTATCCCCTCTGCCTGGGTAACTTTGGTCTAGTGTCTGAACCATAACAAAAGTTGGGGTGGAGAGTTCACGACGATAAAAGTGGAGGGATGTGGATTGTTGGTGGAGAGAGTGGTTGCTGGTGGAGAAGTGGTGGTGATGGTGGAATTGTGGTGGTGATGGTGATAGAGGTTAATGGTGATAGGATATATTTTATGGTCTATTACGTATGTACAGTATATGTTTATTGTCTAGTTTCCTCGCAAAATATTTACTTTATTACTTTTGTATTCATTATATTATCCCATATCTATTGTTTTCACATTATTTTGTATCATCTTAATGATAGTTATTTTTCCTTTGGTAAACTAGAGGGATACTTGGTAGAGCGCATACCTCCTCCTACACTGGCTGGTCCATTATCCTATACTGTAATATCATAGGCCTCTAAATTTTTCTGGATCTGGGTTCCAGGATATAATTCTAAATTGAACCACTTCTTCCTTGTCGCATATCCAATCTGCCTGCCAAATTTCGTAATATTTTCCGGATCGCCTTCTAATTTGAATCACTTCTTCCATGAAGCATATCTTATCTCGCTACCAAATTCTTGGAAATCGGTTCCTAGCCTATAATCTATCTGGCCACCAAATTTCGTTAAAATCTCCGGATCGCCTCCTCAATTGAATCGCTTTTTCCTTGGCACATATCCAATCTGCCCACCAAATTTCGAGGAAATCGGTTCAAAGGTTTGTGAGATATCCTGTTTACAGACTAACAAACAGACAGACAAATGGAGGCAAAAAACACAACCCCGTCCAAATTGGTATGCGGAGGTAACCATGCGCCATCTTTCTTTATTACCTTACAACTCAGGTCTGCTTCATGCACTCACTGTCTCAGTTCTTGACATTATTAGATCACTTTTCTTTAATCTTTTATCCTGCTGCACTCTATTGGATTATCTCTCTCTCTCTGTCTGTCTCTCTATCTGTCTCTCTATCTATCTATCTATATCTCTCTCTCTCTCTCTATCTATCTATCTATATCTCTCTCTGTCTGTCTCTTGTTACGACCGGGCACTCGGGTACACTAGGGCTCTTACACAGGATCGAGTATGGCTCGCTGCCACAACGGAAACACACGATCCCAACCCCAGAGTACTGCCAGCCGAACAAAAAACGCCACTACCCTCCAGAGTTCTATCTGCTATAACGGGGTATACAAGAACTCGGTACTAGCGTTTCACACAACAGACTAATAACAAGACGGGAGTTATCTAGTCTGGTCAACAATCAAACAAAGAAGAAAGTACTACAACACTAAAGAATAGTGTTGGCCGAAGCCGAAGTAATCCACCCTTGAACTAAGAACTTAAGAAGTCCTCCACCCTCTACTTCGGATCGGCACTATTACGTTACGTTAAACAATAGTCCTCGAGCATCAAGCAAGGAATCTTCTGATAAGTTAGATGCTTCTCGAATACTCATAAGAAGTAAGTATCGGATTTTGAACAGCAATTTAATGAATAACTCACTGGTAATTAAAGGCTTTAAATTGACATAAGAAGAATTATAAGAATAAGCAATAGGATATGGCAAACATTAAAAAGAAGTACTCCGACAATGCACTGGCAATAGCCTACTAAGATTGTGCTCGTGGGCCACTAATCTCTGAAGTAGCTAAGCGTGCCACACATGAAATCAATAGTGCTTAAACAATAATATACATAAGGAGAAGCTTCAATACTATACTGTATCTGCTGGTCGAGCAAAGTCTAGCTGGGATATCTAAGGTTAAGAGACAATGGCTGAGCAAGCGGCTCGTAGCCTAGCGAGGTCCTTAAGACTGTGCGGCCAAATTACGGTAATTGACGGGATGCTCTCTTGAGAGATCCAGATCACTAGTATCTGGTTCTCTCCTGGCGATCCTCTCAAAGTCAAGCAAATGAGATAGCACAGTGTTGGGTGGCACAGGCAAAAGCCCTCACTCGCAACACAGTGCTAAACTCCCACGGTACACAATCAAAAAGAACCCCTAGGCTTCCCACGTCTCCGTTGCAATTGTGCTGGTTCAACCAACCTAGCACTCATAGGAAATCACAACTCGAGGAACCCTATCCCAGTCTAGCATTACCTAAACCAGCAGAAAACAGGAACATGAATAATAGTACACAGGGAAATACATATACGAGTGCAACAAACATCAATCAATCCTATTCTAGTTAACCCTTCCAAAAATAGGCTATCTAACAGGCACTTATCTCGTGAGAACTCAAGCGATAATACTTTGGCTGACTAAATCTGCACCAAAGGGGTCATTGGTTAAAAAGGGACGAGAAGAGAAGAAAATAGGCTGTTCAGAGAGTAGAGAAAGTTCACATCAGTCGGAAGAATATCGATAGTTGCAAGGGATATGAGAGGTCGCTTTGCCTGATGAGTTCTGAAGAATTGTGGCGAGGACCTCTCTTTTTATACTCGGCCCTGTAGCGAGCATATCGCCAACACTAAGGACCGCCCACTGGCAATCATGACGTCATATGAGGCCTCTCGAAGTCAAGGGGCCTACGAACCAAATCACAGTTTCGAGTAATAAGGGGTTAAAGTCTAAGAAAGGTACTGCACTCCAAAATTATACTCCTATGACAATATTATACATCAATGGAAAGCTCTCGACCTGACAAATAAAAATGATGTTGGTGTTGGAGTGCAGTACCTTTCTTAGACTTTAACCCCTTATAACTCGAAACTGTGATTTGGTTCGTAGGCCCCTTGACTTCGAGAGGCCTCATATACTCTCTCAATCTGGGATCGACAAAGAACTTCCCACGCGCTGAAAGGGAGGAAGGGAGGAAGGGAGGAGGGAGTTAGGCCTACACACCTCGTGGCGCGCTCACTGGCTGTCGTTACATAACTCTCTCTCTCATCATTGTATATAAGTCCCACACACAATACTTATAACTAATGATATAAAATAGAACTCGTTGACTTAGAAGAAAACAAAATACATAATGATAATACTTATAGTACAACGGTTCACATAAACTGAGTTAGGAAACTCTACACAGACTACAGCCAAAGTTCCTGCCCTGACGATCCTAGCGAGAGTGGGGCCTGACTGGGCGTTCTGTACAGCATGCTCATACTCGACATGCGTCACACCTCCCCCAAGATTTTACTTGCTCAACCCTGAGCTAAAATCTGATATACAGAACCCCATCAAACCCCTCACACCCAGCGACCGCATGGCACTAAAACAACGCTGAGTTTATCACTAAAACACATCTTATAAAAAAAAATTCACATTTCATAACTCCTCCCAACAATAGTAAAAGACACAATATCATGCTCCCAGAGCGAGCTTACAGCAGCTCAGCCGTTTGATAGTTCGTGGACTACTCAAACCTTATAGGCTATGACAAACTTATACAATTATCTTCATCAAAAAGAAAGAGTTTTTATATGATTTTTATATTTTAATATGTTTTTTTCCGGCTGCACTATAAGGGCAGCCTATTTTCTTCTATACCAAACGCTCAACAATCCTGCTTTACGACCCAATACGCTGGGCTACAACCGCGAGCCAACAAGCACCAAGCGCAAAATACTACTCAAACCAAAGCAGGAGGCTACCCGTGTGTCAATTTACCCAGGATCATATACCCCTGAACGACCACATGCAACCTCGTTGTCACAACCGGCAATATGGCTTATGTCCAGGTTATATACCAATAACCTTAGTGACCACCTGGTCAGCCTCATATTCCGATTGTGAAACGGGTCCAAGATCTTGAGAGGGTAATGATCTGGGTAAACTACACCGACCGGACCATAGGCTGGAACATAGATCTCGAAATGCCCCAGCGCATCATTGTCCTTTTCACTTTCATTCATCAGGCTCTGACACGTTGCTGGTGCATTCTTAAGTCCGTCAGGCACAACATTGCACTGGTAGGTACTCCCGTCCACAACAAAACCACATACCTCTTTAGCACGCTCGGACAAAGTTACAAGCAACGACCACTCACCTCACGACATTCCTTATCCCTCAGATCCTTCGTCCACACGTAATCCAGCTCTGCTTGCACCATAGGCTGTCGAGCAGGATTTATACGGCAGGGAATTAAACTGAGCCTTGCACTATCTCCAGCCTGCATGTCGGATTCTACCCCGTACCTCAGGCCTGGAGAAGCAACAAACATGCGAAAGTACTGCCATAGCCTAGTAAATAACTGCCTTGCACTGTCTCCACGAACAACATGCCTTGTGCCCTCCCACAACCCAGCCGAGACCGCAGCTTCTAACCTGTAGTCTCCCTCCTTCTCCACCTTCGTCCCTAGAACAGCCAGGTCATGAGAGGGACAATCAGTACCACCCGTGCAGTCACTCCCACAGTTCATTATTGCTAAGGCTTCCCCGCCGATACCGTACATGCGCACCCCCACATTCCTTGTGACGACATCTGCCTGCGCAGCATCACCGCTTTTAGCGACATGGCCAGATACAGTCGGTCTGTGGTAGGGCTGTTGCATTAGACTAGAGCAGCATTGGGAGGCTATGTGACGACCGGGCACTGCGATACCACAGCCGACCCTACCAATCTGCTCAATGTCCTCCTTTTGACCACCACCCTTGGCAGCCATGGGTCGACCCTGACCTGGCAACCATGCCAAGGCCTCGTCGCCCACCTTAAACCACCGAAACAACGAGGCTAACGGTCTTTTAACAGTCACATGACCTGCCTGCGGAACATCTCGCACCGCCCGAGTTGTGAGACTCAGGGGCTCGGCACGACCAGTGGGGTATGAACCGAGCTGGTGCTGGAGTGCTGCACACTGCTGCTCAGGCAGGTGCTCTAGCGCTTCCACAGCCACCAGACTCGTGTCCCCCGCCCACGGCTCCGCCGAGACATAACAATCCCTACTCTCCTCCACCTGTGCCCTACTGCCCCCCTCTCCTTCTCCACCTTGGCCGCGGCAGACCAACGCAGGGACAGTAGGCTGCTCAGGTGGTTGCCTCACAAACTCCTCCAACAGGTTCACATGACATGCTTCCCCGTCCTCGTGTTTAATCTCGACAGCACCATTACCACACTTCTGAACTTCCGGATCCTCCAACTGCAGTTTACAAATATCTGAGGGAACCAACCTGTCTAGATGCTTCCGAAGCAACCCAAGTCCTTCCCCAATATCAAACTGAGCAACCCTTTTTTCTCTCCGTGTGCAACGTTGCTGCCCCGGAGTCTCTTCCTGCCCTACCTCCTCACTAGCTGTGACAGGTCCTGGGGCCTCTCCAGACTCCAACATAGGTGCCAATACTAAATCACCCAGGAGAGCCGCCGAGTCAAAACTCTTAAAACCAACTCCAGCTTTAGCCTCCTCCTGTTGATCGTTCCTCTGCTGGTCTGAAGACGGAGGACTAGGCTGTGACACTTTATCTGCCCGAGCTCGGGTGACAACACACGCCATGGGTTGTGTCTGGCACCGCTCGACCCACTCTTGCTCTTCCCTACTCACGTCGGCCGTCCTCTCGGCAACGACTAAGGGTAGAACCTCAGAAGCGGGCATTGCAAAGTCGTTGCCGAGAAGAAGGTCGACGCCCTCCACTGGCAGTTTCTCCACAATCCCGACATCCAATTCACGTGTCACACCATCCACCTCCAACTCCAACCGCACCAGCGGGTATGACCGAGTTGCATTAATACCCTGCACCACTACCACCCGAGCCACATTTATAGGGTAGCCAGTCAAATTGTTCATCAGAGTCTGGGAAGCACCTGTATCACGCAAGACCTCTACTCCATGCTTGCGCCCCGCCCACATCACGCAACCCCGTCCTCTATGGTCGCAAAAAACATCCTGAGCAGGGTTCGAGCCTCTCAGGTGTTTCTGCATTGGCTGTGCCTCAGCCTCTGACGAACTGCCCCGGGCAAACTCAGAAGACTTCGGAGACACACCAATGTTGCAGGCCAAAGACACAGCTGCTGTAGGTGGTTTGCTAGGACAGACTCTTGCAAAGTGCCCCTTTTCATGACAAAGATAACACTCCAACTCCCCTCTGGGCTTCCCTTGGTACTGGGAAGGGCCCGGCCCCTTCTTAAATGGGACGGTGTTAGTCTTGTGGTCAGTCTTGGTATCGCTCTTGTACTTGTTTGCATAATGTATATCACTAACTCGGGGGGGTGGGGTGTCACGCCCCTTGTTACCTGCCTCACTACGCTGGGCAGACCCGCACCCACGAATTAATGATAGCCGGAGGTCAGCCATCTCAGCTGCCTCCTGTAGAGTTTTAGGGTTCTTTTCTTTAATAGTTAAAGTCATATCTGCACCAGTACACTTATAAAACTGCTCGAGCAGAAACAGCTCAGTCAACTGTTCGGCCGTCTCAGCTTTCTCAGAACGTGTCCAGTTAGCAAGTGCATCTTTTAAGTCCCGGGCATGTTCAAGAAAGGTCGCCTCCCTAGTCTTCGTAACACCCCGAAACTTCAATCGATATGTTTCTGGTTGCAACTCGTATGCCCGTAGGACAGCTCTCTTCAATACTGGGTAGTCAATGCAAGACTCTAAAGGCAGTGCATCATAAGCCTTCAGACCCTTACCCGTAAGTCTTGAGGAGACTAGAGCTGCCCACTTCTCTTCAGGCCAATTATGCTCCCTACACTTCTTCTCAAAACGATTAAAAAATTCTGTGACTTCAGTTTCACTAAATGCCGGCACCAATTTGACTAAGTGAGACAAGGACTGTTCTCTTACTTGGCCCTCCCGGCCCATCCGAATCCCTGTCGACTCTGCACGAGTCTTATCTAAGTCTATCTGAGCACAATATTTCTCGGAGTCGTATCTAAGCTCAGCCTCGTGCCTCCTAGTCTCATTCTCCTGCTTCCTAGACTCAGCCTCAATCGCATACTTCCTAGACTCAGCCTCGATTGCATACCTCCTAGACTCAGCCTCCATCTCCTTCTCATGCCTCCTAGACTCAGCCTCCATCTCCTTCTCATGCCTCCTAGACTCATTCTCCATCTCCTGCTTCCTAGCCTCATTCTCCTGCCTCCTAGACTCAGCCTCAATTTTAGCAAGCTCAAGTTTAAATATCATCTCAGGAGACAGGCCGGAAGAGGGAGCTGCCACTACTGAAGGAGGGGGGGCAAGAACTGGGGAACCACCATACGCACCGCCCGAGGGCACTCCAATCTTCCAATGCTCATCCCTCTGTGGGAGAGTGCTAACCTCCGGCAACTGAGTGGACGGCACTGTGGGAGTCGAGTGAGAGGGGATCTGGGGAGGAACCCCCCCAAACGCCCTCTCCTCCGAAACCCCATGTCGCCCACGCAACACCCAGGAAATCAGCTCCCCCTTGGACATCCCTCCCACATTGGATAGACCCAAAACCTTGGCTATCAGGTGCAAGCCATAAACATTCACCCCAGTCAGCCTCTCCTCCGTCACGTGGTACTGCTTACTCACAAAAAGTCTAGCATCCTCCTCACTAGTTACTAACGGCACCTCCTCAAATAGCATCTCTCGCTCCTCGTCAATACTAGGGCCCGACATACTGAAGTTCACCAAAAAATTCTCGAGACAAAAGTGTTAAACTCCCTTATGCAAGCACTAATTACTAAATTAACTGGAGTCTCTTAAATGCTCTCCTAATTGCCTTACAAAAAAAAATATTCTTCAATATGTACGCTAAAGTACCAACAAACAAATGTTGTACAACTCTGCAAAAAATTATACTGTTCACAAAATCCTAAGCAAGGTCGCCATTTGTTACGACCGGGCACTCGGGTACACTAGGGCTCTTACACAGGACTCGAGTATGGCTCGCTGCCACAACGGAAACACACGATCCCAACCCCAGAGTACTGCCAGCCGAACAAAAAACGCCACTACCCTCCAGAGTTCTATCTGCTATAACGGGGTATACAAGAACTCGGTACTAGCGTTTCACACAACAGACTAATAACAAGACGGGAGTTATCTAGTCTGGTCAACAATCAAACAAAGAAGAAAGTACTACAACACTAAAGAATAGTGTTGGCCGAAGCCGAAGTAATCCACCCTTGAACTAAGAACTTAAGAAGTCCTCCACCCTCTACTTCGGATCGGCACTATTACGTTACGTTAAACAATAGTCCTCGAGCATCAAGCAAGGAATCTTCTGATAAGTTAGATGCTTCTCGAATACTCATAAGAAGTAAGTATCGGATTTTGAACAGCAATTTAATGAATAACTCACTGGTAATTAAAGGCTTTAAATTGACATAAGAAGAATTATAAGAATAAGCAATAGGATATGGCAAACATTAAAAAGAAGTACTCCGACAATGCACTGGCAATAGCCTACTAAGATTGTGCTCGTGGGCCACTAATCTCTGAAGTAGCTAAGCGTGCCACACATGAAATCAATAGTGCTTAAACAATAATATACATAAGGAGAAGCTTCAATACTATACTGTATCTGCTGGTCGAGCAAAGTCTAGCTGGGATATCTAAGGTTAAGAGACAATGGCTGAGCAAGCGGCTCGTAGCCTAGCGAGGTCCTTAAGACTGTGCGGCCAAATTACGGTAATTGACGGGATGCTCTCTTGAGAGATCCAGATCACTAGTATCTGGTTCTCTCCTGGCGATCCTCTCAAAGTCAAGCAAATGAGATAGCACAGTGTTGGGTGGCACAGGCAAAAGCCCTCACTCGCAACACAGTGCTAAACTCCCACGGTACACAATCAAAAAGACCCCCTAGGCTTCCCACGTCTCCGTTGCAATTGTGCTGGTTCAACCAACCTAGCACTCATAGGAAATCACAACTCGAGGAACCCTATCCCAGTCTAGCATTACCTAAACCAGCAGAAAACAGGAACATGAATAATAGTACACAGGGAAATACATATACGAGTGCAACAAACATCAATCAATCCTATTCTAGTTAACCCTTCCAAAAATAGGCTATCTAACAGGCACTTATCTCGTGAGAACTCAAGCGATAATACTTTGGCTGACTAAATCTGCACCAAAGGGGTCATTGGTTAAAAAGGGACGAGAAGAGAAGAAAATAGGCTGTTCAGAGAGTAGAGAAAGTTCACATCAGTCGGAAGAATATCGATAGTTGCAAGGGATATGAGAGGTCGCTTTGCCTGATGAGTTCTGAAGAATTGTGGCGAGGACCTCTCTTTTTATACTCGGCCCTGTAGCGAGCATATCGCCAACACTAAGGACCGCCCACTGGCAATCATGACGTCATATACTCTCTCAATCTGGGATCGACAAAGAACTTCCCACGCGCTGAAAGGGAGGAAGGGAGGAAGGGAGGAGGGAGTTAGGCCTACACACCTCGTGGCGCGCTCACTGGCTGTCGTTACATAACTCTCTCTCTCATCATTGTATATAAGTCCCACACACAATACTTATAACTAATGATATAAAATAGAACTCGTTGACTTAGAAGAAAACAAAATACATAATGATAATACTTATAGTACAACGGTTCACATAAACTGAGTTAGGAAACTCTACACAGACTACAGCCAAAGTTCCTGCCCTGACGATCCTAGCGAGAGTGGGGCCTGACTGGGCGTTCTGTACAGCATGCTCATACTCGACATGCGTCACACTCTCTATCTATCTATCTCTCTCTCTCTCTCTGTCTCTCTATCTATCTATCTATATCTCTCTTTCTGTCTCTGTCTCTCTATCTATCTGTATCTCTCTCTCTCTCTATATATATATATACCGTATATATATATATATATATATATATATATATATATATATATATATATATATATTCTCCTGGATATATATTTTATCATCAGATGATTCAATCACTGTTTGTTTTTTTTTATCTGTGAATGTTTATGTTTGGTTTCCGTAGAGTTATTTTACCCTTTATATTGACACCTACCCTTTATATTGACACCTACCCTTTATATTGACACCTACCCTTTATATTGACACCTACCCTTTATATTGACACCTACCCTTTATATTGACACCTACCCTTTATATTGACACCTACCCTTTATATTGACACCTACCCTTTATATTGACACCTACCCTTTATATTGACACCTACCCTTTATATTGACACCTACCCTTTATATTGACACCTACCCTTTATATTGACACCTACCCTTTATATTGACACCTACCCTTTATATTGACACCTACCCTTTATATTGACACCTACCCTTTATATTGACACCTACCCTTTATGTTGACACCTACCCTTTATGTTGACACCTACCCTTTATATTGACACCTACCCTTTATATTGACACCTACCCTTTATATTGACACCTACCCTTTATATTGACACCTACCCTTTATATTGACACCTACCCTTTATATTGACACCTACCCTTTATATTGACACCTACCCTTTATATTGACACCTACCCTTTATATTGACACCTACCCTTTATGTTGACACCTACCCTTTATGTTGACACCTACCCTTTATATTGACACCTACCCTTTATATTGACACCTACCCTTTGTTAATATACTGTATATATTCTTCTGATTTTTGCGGTGTATTAAAGTTTAAGGGGAGGTATTTAGTTTCTTCCCTAGAACTCCATCAAGCTTAAAATTACACCCCCTAGACCCCCTTTCAAGATAAATTTGTACATTTTTTGGTAGAAAAATTTCCCGGCCGAAGGCCGGTTCCTCTCAAATTACAGGCTCGCTTTCGCTCGCCAGGATAAAATCGACACCTAAATGGCACGAAAGGTCTTAATATGGGGTGAAAGTTCTTAAAATCGCTAAACTAACGGGGCAAACATTTTATAATATCAATAGCAATGGGGCTAAACATGAGGGAGAAAGGGGTCAAGAAAAAAATCCCTCAAGTGGAGATCTACCCTTAAGGGGGGTGACCTGCTTTTTGTTATTTATGTCCTTTTTTCTCTTTCTCTGGGTTGTATCCATTCGGCCCCATTCAGCCAACTATTTTAAGACGTTTATCCCCATCTAGCTGTCGATTTCTTCCTGGCGAGCGATAGCGAGCCAGCATTATATGAAGAAATCCGGCTTCGCCGGAGAAATTTTTCTATCGAAAAATTTACAAATTTAGCCTGCTGTCAAACAAAAATAAAAAATATGCTGGCTCGCTACCGCTCACCAGTAAGAAATTGACACCTGGATGGGGATAAACGTCTTAAAACAGTAGGCTGAATGGGGCCAAATGGATACAAGCCAGAGAAAGATAGAAAAGGACAGAACAAAAACAGGTCACCCCCCTTAAGCGAAATCTCGCGTTTTATTTGTGTATTTTGCCAGTTTTCCGTAGTACTATTGTGTGGGTTGCATAAACTCCCTCACTTGGTTCTTTACCAATCATTCTCCATTTTGTTTAGTTTATGTCCAGTTGCTGTCAATATCGATTAGCTATATTGCATTAGCTATATTGTATTAGCTATATTGTATTAGCTATATTGTATTAGCTATATTGTATTAGCTACATTGTATTAACTATATTGTATTAGCTATATTGCATTAGCTATATTGTATTAGCTATATTGCATTAGCTATATTGTATTAGCTATATTGTATTAGCTATATTGTATTAGCTATATTGTATTAGCTATATTGCATTAGCTATATTGTATTAGCTATATTGTATTAGCTATATTGTATTACCTATATTGTATTACCTATATTGTATTACCTATATTGTATTACCTATATTGTATTAGCTATATTGTATTAGCTATATTGTATTAGCTATATTGTATTTATCTTCTCATTGGCGTCATTTATGTGTCATTCACAGTATATATCCAATAACAGTTTTTCTATTCTATCCTATCCTATTCTATTCTATCTTATTCTATCCTATTATATTCTATTCTATCCTATTATATTCTATTTTATCCTATTCTATTCTATCCTATTCTATCCTATTCTATTCTATCCTATCCTATTCTATCCTATTCTATCCTATCCTATCCTATCCTATTCTATTCTATCTTATTCTATCCTATTATATTCTATTCTATCCTATTCTATCCTATTCTATCCTATTCTATTCTATCCTATTCTATTCTAGTCTATTCTATTCTATCCTATCCTATTCTATTTTATCATATCCTATTCTATTCTATCCTATTATATTCTATCCTATTCTATTCTATCCTATCCTATCCTATTCTATTCTATCCTATCCTATTCTATTCTATTTTATTTTATTCTATCTTATTCTATTCTATCCTATTCTATCCTATCCTATTCTATTCTATCCTATTCTATTATATTTTATCCTATTCTATTCTATCCTATTCTATCCTATTCTATCCTATTCTATTATATCCTATTCTTTCCTATCCTATTCTATTCCATTCTATCCTATTCTATTCTATCCTATCCTATTCTATTCTATCCTATTCTATTCTATTTTATTCTATCCTATTCTATCCTATTCTATTCTATTATATCCTATTCTATTCTATCCTATTCTATCCTATTATATCCTATTATATTCTATCTTATTCTATTCTATCTAATTCTATCCTATTCTATCCTATCCTATTCTATTCTATCCTATTCTATCCTATTTTATTCTATTCTATCCTATTCTATTATATCCTATCCTATTCTATTCTATCCTATTCTATTCTATCCTATCCTATTCTATCCTATTCTATTCTATCCTATCCTATTCTATCCTATTCTATCCCATCCTATCCTATCCTATTCTAGTCTATTCTATTCTATCCTATCCTATTCTATTTTATCCTATCCGATTCTATCATATTCTATCCTATTCTATTCTATCCTATCCTATTCTATCCTATTATATTCTATCCTATCCTATTATATTCTATCCTATCCTATTCTATCCTATTCTATTCTATCCTATTCTATCCTATCACCACCCATAACGAGGGGCGTCGCTCTCCTTGGTGCCGCTAGAAGAGTGGCGAACACATCAAAAGGTATATAAGGTATCCTATTCTATCCTATCCTATTCTATCCTATTCTATTCTATTCTATCCTATTCTATCCTATCCTATTTTATTCTATCCTATTCTATCCTATCCTATTCTATCCTATCCTATTCTATCGTATTCTATTCTATTCTATCCTATTCTATCCTATTCTATTCTATCCTATCATATTATAATATATTCTATTCTATCCTATCCTATTCTATCCTATTCTATTATATCCTATTATATTCTTTCCTATCCTATTCTGTTCTATTCTATCATATTCTATCCTATTCTATCCTATTCTATTCTATCCTATCCTATTCTATCCTATCCTATTCTATTCTATCCTATTCTATCCTATCCTATTCTATCCTATTCTATTCTATCCTATTCTATTCTATCCTATTCTATTCTATCCTATTCTATTCTATTCTATCCTATCCTATTCTATTCTATCCTATTCTATTCTATCCTATCCTATTCTATTCTATGCTATTCTATTCTATCCTATTCTATTCTATCCTATCTTATTCTATTATATTCTATCCTATTCTATCCTATCCTATTCTATTCTATCCTATTCTATTCTATCCTATTCTATTCTATTCTATTCTATCCTATTCTATTCTATCCTATTATATTCTATCCTATTCTATCCTATTCTATTCTCTTCTATCCTATTCTATTTGATATACTCAGGCCCAATCCCCCCTTTTCCTTTTTAACCATATTAATATTTATTTTCTTATGCTATGTCCGCTTGAATTCATCCTGCATTTTTCTTACTAAATCATATATGAATTTACTATATTTTTTCTCCTGTCAGTTTGTCTGTTCCCCAATGTTTGTTGGCAAATACATTTCACATTTTCGTAAACATAATTTCCTAGCGCATCATACAGTATATACCGGTATATATAATATATATATATATATATATATATATATATATATATATATATATATATATATATAAAGAGAGAGTACAGTAAGAGTATTATGAAGGAGACAAGGGAAGCTATACAAGTGTCTCCCCCTCCCTCCCCCTCCCCCCCCACCCCCCCACCGAGGAGACCATTGAAACACGACTGAAGGGGGGGAGGAGGTAGTCGCTTTTTTTCAGACCTCCTTCTCCCTCATGTTTAGCCCCATTAGTTTTGAGATCCTAAAACGTTCGTTCCATTAGTTTGGCGATCTTCACACCTTTCACCCCATTTCTTTATCAATATTAAGACCTTTCGTGCCATTTAGGTGTAAAATTTTTTCTGGCAAGCATTAGCGAGCCCGTAGTTTTAGGAGAAATCGGCCTTTGGCCGGGAATTTTTGTTCCCTAGCGAACGATAGCAAGCCTGTAATTGTGGAGGAACCGGCGTTCGGCCGTGACATTAACCTATTATAGTAATTTATTATTTACCGGCATATCATTATTTACCGGTATATCATTAACTGCAAATAATAATGGCATGTGTTTAGCTAATAATTACGATTAATGAACAGGTGCTCTCACTTAAATCATACATAATACACACATACACACATATATAAACACACACACACACACACACACACCTCCCCGTGGCGTAACAGATAGCGCGTCTGGCTCACAACCAGAAGGTCCCGGGTTCGAGACCCGGGCGGGGAAGAGACATTTGGGCAAGTCTCCTAACGGTGTACCCTCTGTTCACCTAGCAGTATAAATAGGAACCTGGTATAAGTGGACGAAGTTGTGACGTCCCATCTGGGGTTGGTGATCGGTTACAAGGTGAGATGGGTATCGTACTGGTCAACCTAAGCTACTGGTCAACCTAAGCCTTCGGGTGAGACTGGTACCGTAGTGAGAATGGTACCGTACAGATTAACCCTAAGCCTTCGTTTCCAGATGTCGCCAATTGGCTAAAATACAGACTACACACACATCCACAGCCATTCCAACGATACATAAACACTTAACATGCATTTCACGCAATACATTCCCAATTATGGAGGCGCGATAATAATGAGCTTAGCTCGCATTGCGTGGATTCCCCTTGACGAACAAGCAAGTGAATACACAACACACCGCAGATACACACTCACACCACAGTCACGAACACACAAACACGAACACACACACACACACACAGACACAGAGACGGAAATAATACCTTTACTTTTGTGTGTATCAACCGAAAAAAACAAATAGAAGGTCCCACCCCTTTCCCATTCTTAAGTAAGCCATTTTAGATTTACAGAAGAGCGACCATTACTTGCATTACTGCATGTCCACAAACATTTCAGTAATGTAAGCATGTTTCCTTCTATTACATCATACACATACATAATACACACACACATTACACATATATACACACACATACACACACACACAGACAAACACACACACACACATACAAACATAAACAAACACACACACAGACACAGAGACGAAAACAATACCTCCCACTTTACCCCTCCGGCGGCGTACAGGGTAACAAGAAATCAGGGAGAAAAAAACCTGGAAAAATGTCAATATCCTCTGGTACTAGTAGTGGTGGCAGCATTCCCTAGCTTAATGTCAATATCCTCTGGTACTCGTAGTGGTGGCAGCATTCCCTAGCTTAATGTCAATATCCTCTGGTACTAGTAGTGGTGGCAGCATTCCCTAGCTTAATGTCAATATCCTCTGGTACT